>VWZU01008219.1:111476-152687 GCA_013397095.1 Sterrhoptilus dennistouni | reverse complement strand
AAAAAAAAAAAAAAAAAAAAAAAAAAAAAGCCCTCTCATTTTACTCCGAGCAAAATATTACCACAAAAGGGCTTTTCTGCCTCGTTTTGTTTTGCCAATGCCATTAATGAATGTGTAAACACCTGCTGGCATAGATTTCCCACTTTGCTGAGGTTGGAGTTCATGCTGCTAACGCGCCTTCCAGTCAGAAGCGCTCCCTTCGTTAACCCCGTGCATCCACTAATTAGAGGGTCACTTGCAGGTCAGAGGTGTGTTTAGGCTCTGCTTCTTGGCTGGCTGCTGTATTATTACTGCAACTGTAAATGCCACATGTGGGAGGGCTGGAGAGTGTGTTTGGAAGGCTGGCTGTATAATTAGGGAGCATTTTCCCAAGGCAGAGTATGCCAGCTGACATTCAAGTGGCAATAAAAAGTGGCTGGTTGTTGTTGTTTGTGTTTTATTATTCCTTCCTTTGCAACACATTAGCTGTCAATGAAAAATTGTTGGATTGTTGCTGATTTTAGATAGTCTGAGGTATTTGCTGCAGGACCAACAGCTTAGCAGCTCATCCATCCATCCATCATCCATCTGTCCGTCCATCCGTCCATCCATCCATCCATCCGTCCATCCATCCACCCATCCGTCTGTCCATCCATCCATCTGTCTGTCCGTCCATCCATCTGTCCGTCCATCCATCTGTCTGTCCATCCATCCATCATCCATCCCTCAATCCATCATCCGTCCATCCATCCATCCCTCCATCTATCCATCCCCTGTAGAATCACAGAATGGGTTGGGCTGGAAGGGGACTTAAATATCACCTCATTTCACCTCTCTGCCATGGGCAGGGACATCTTCCACCGTCCCAGGTTGCTCCAAGCCTTGTCCAACCTGGCCTTGGACACTGCCAGGGATGGGCAGCCACAGTTTCTCTGGACAACCCATGCCAGGGTCCCCAGCCTCACAGGGAAGGATTTTTTCCAAATTTGTAGTCCAAGTCTCCCCTCTTTTAGCTTAAAACCATGTCCTATTTAAAACCCTGTCCTATCTGCCCGTGTAAAAAGTCACTCTCCAATTTTATAAACTCCAATCCAGGCCTCCATTTGGCTACAACTGCTCAGTGTGTGGGGCTGAGCAGCCACTTCCACCACTGTTTATGGCATGAGCCAAGCCCTCCTTTAAGAAAACACACTCAGGGGTTTAGTGAATGATGATGAGCTCTTAAAAATGTAATTTCTCTGTCTTTCATTTGCCCTCAGTTTTCTGGTCTCCATTTTCAAGCTCCTTACCCATCCACCCCTCTGCAGAAAGTTCTCTGGAGGTGTTTTCTGCCTGGCTGGAAGCTCAGAGAGCAGCATTGCTTCTCCTACCATTGGGTGACTGCTGACAGTGGGGCTTTAAGTCAGTTATTAAATAATGTAGAGTGCTCTGTCTTTGCTCTTGACACGGCACTAAGAACATTAAACTGCTTGGAAAACAATTAGATGGTAAATAAGCTTGTTCAGTAATTATGCACAAACTGTATCCAGATGTTCCTGCTCTGTCAGACTTCCCTTTGCAGTGTAGGATTGGGAGTTCACCTGATAATTATCAAAGTTGTTAGAACATGTGTTACCTGCTGCTTCTCCACCTTCAAGATGTGTGACCAAACCAGGAGAATCACTCAGAATATGCAGCTAAATAGTAATTTTGGTGTCCATTAATTATCAGAAAGGGTGTCTAAATCAGAAATGTCCTTACTGACATTTTATTTTGCTTTTCAGTAGTGGAAGTGACTGAAAAATTATACAGCAATAGAGAATTTGGCTCTTTTTGTTTCATCTGAAGCCTCTTAATGCCTGTAAAAATCTCTCTAAAAGCAGGGGAGAGAGGGAAGAGGGAGTTCAGAATTTTGGGAGGAGGAATGCATAAAATGCAGACAGAAAGGAGGCTGAAATATGAACATATGAGACACTCCAGGGAGTCCCTGAGGTAGCTTAGGAAGGCTATGGATCCTGTTTAGTTTGTGAAACTAATTGAAAAAGGAAAGAAGTTTATAGTCTGTGCTATTCCTGCACTGTTCTGTGCTTAGCAAAATATGTTAAAAAAAAAAAAAGAAAAATACATGGAAACCCAAACCTCTCCATTCCATTTGGTTTCAGGCCTTGGCCAAGAGCTCTGAAAACTGTCTCAGTCCCTGTGGGCTATGTGCTCTAGCATGGAGCATCTCCCTGTTCCAGCAGGAGGGACACTCCTCACAGAATGCCAGCAGGGGAATTACTCTGCTGGAACCTTGGGACAAAGGAATGATTCAAAAGGACAGGAGGAAAAGGCAGCTCACGGTGTGGAGACACTTGCTGTGTCTCTCCTGTCTGTGGCTGACATGTCGAGGAGCAGGAGCAGCCCAAGGATGAGGAACAGGCTGTTCCCACATCAGGCAGGAAGTGCAGGAAATCCCATGGGCAAGTCTGTGCTTCGTGATGATTTCCAGATGACATCCCATCCCAAACGTGCTGTGCTTGTCTGGATATGTGTTCACACATCGAGAAGCTTCTACAGAAAATCAGAGGGTCTCCTCTAAAGTCATACCTTGGCCTGAACTACGGGCCTTGGATGTAAAGATCCATGTGGTGGGTTTGGCTTTCCCTCCACCAAGTCACATTCATGCTCAACCTGTGGAAAATGTGCTTTCGTTGATTGCATAGAATTTATATTGTTGGCAAACAAGCTCAATCCAAACTGCAGAATCTACTTGGATTTCCAAAAACCTTTACTCCAGTGCTCTCATCAAAGGTTATTTACACTAGGGTGGGATATGAAATCATGTCCTCCCCTGGGCTTGATCTGCCTCAAGAACAAATGGTCAGTTTTCTTGCTGGAGAATTGTCATCCATGTAGCTCCCTGCGACCAAAATGTAGCATGAAGTGACAGATTTTGCAGATTATAAAAATATTAAGGATGGTCACAACTCCAGCTGCAGGTGGGAGTGATAAGGGCTAAGTGGGCTCCTTTGTGCCATGTTAAAGCAGCTTTCCAGGCAGGCAGGAGTGTTGATGTGGGGAGGGAAGTGACACACCTGAGGTGGTGTTAGATACTTGCCACCCCTGCAGCTGCCACGCCATGAGATACAAACTGCAAAAGGCCAAATGCACCTCTCAGAGTCCTCATGCACCAGTTATCTTTCTGGCAATTACATGTGGGTTTAATTACCTTGCTAGACAGTACTTATTACAGCATCTCCAGCCTGCTGGAGGGATTTCCAGTAGGAAATGTGAGCTGAGAAATGCTGACAAGTCTCAGATCCCCAGGGGCTCTCAGGGATTCCTGCAGACGAGGTGCAGTAAGGGCAGCCTCGAGCTCTCCTCCTTGGCTCTGTGCAGCTGCATCTCCTTGGAGCAAGGATGGGCCCCCAGGTGGGTTGGTGGTGGGATGTGCCTGTGGATGAATGCCTGGCACCTTTCTGATGCTGCACAGGAGGAAGAACAGACAGAGCAGGAGATTATCTTGGGGCTAAGCAGTGATGTTTGCCTTCTCTGAAGAGTTTGATGTGATATTTTCCTGTAGTTTCTTTATAAATTGTAATTTGAGCTTGAAGGTGACGGGGTAATCCCCTCAAGGAGTGTATTTGAGGGAATGCTGCACCAGATGGTGGAAATGCCCAGGATGGATTTGTTCTCAGTGGTCTTCCTGCCCTGCAGTGTCTCCTTGGAAGTATTTACTGCTTCATTTTTGACCTTGCACTTTCCAGGAACTCATCAGATGAGAGTGGTGAAAGAAAGGGAGAGGGGGTAATGATCAGAGAGGGTTTTCATGATGGTTCCTGGGGTGCATCTTTGATATCTGACCTGGTCCCACCAAGCTCAGCTCTAGGCTTAATGGCTCCTAGGAGTGACCCCACAAGCTCAGAGACTGATTCCATGGCTCGTGTGCCCTCCTGCCGCACATGTCCTCCAGACCCACTCCCTGGGTCCCCAGACAGGTCAGGGGCTAAACACAAAGGTGCAGCCAGGTCCTAGCATGGTTGGCTCCCTGCTGGAACATGCTGAGGACTCTTTCTAGACTTGGAAACCCTCCTGCTGATTTTCCAGCCACCTCTGGGAAAGACAGCTCTCCCAAAGAGCTGCTCAGCTCAAGAAGCTGTGTGCTGAGGGAAGCAGCTGTATCACTGAGAGAGAAAAAACCAGGCTGATGCTGGGATGGAGAAGGATGCCTTGAAGGCACCTTCATTTGTTTCACAGTGCTGCTGATGCCAGCTGGGAATTACAGTGCCAGCTGGGAGTTGCCCCCTGCTACACAGGGGAGACTCTGGCTCCTCCTCTGGGGTTTGTTCTCTTTTCTAATGAAGTTTTTCTGCTCTCCACACCTGGGTGTTGACTGCAGATCAACTCTGGGTACTCTTTGGTTGTGGTGTGGAAAAGATGCACAAAATCACCTTCTCCAGCTTCGCCTGTCCAGGGTGTATCTGAGATTGGGGCACAAGTAAGGGATGTCCCTGGATCCCTCAGGGAATCTCTGTTGTCAAGCCATGCTCCAGAGTTCATCCCTTCCTCCAAAAGGCCACCGTTGCTGTTTTTAAGAGCTGAGAGACTGACAGTCAGCAGAATGAAAAAAAAGGAAAATAAAGGAAAATCTTGATGGAATTGCATTAGAGCCTTGGGATGTAGATGATCTTTGTGCCTAATGATTACATTGTACAAATGTGTAATTACAGCGTTGGTATCAGCATCAATATTAATATTGCAAATCACATCTCATTGGTTTTAAAACTGTGACATTAGTGCAAGAAGAGCTGGTGGGGAAGACATCTGCATTTTACTTTCCCCGTATGACAATTTTCTTGAGGGAAAGATGACTTAGCAGACAGTCAGAGCAGGAGGGAAGAGGGGATCGTAGCCCTCCCATGGCATAGTTTTGGTCCTTGTGGGTCCATCCTGTTTTCACATGCTCTGTCTCCAAATGCCAACCCACATCCCATGTCCAGCAGTGATAACTCCACAGACAAACACAGTAATCTGATTTATCATGGCCCTTCTACGACCTCAGTAGCCCCTCTGCACACCTTTTTTACAGGTCCTGCTCACACAAATCCAAACCCTTCAGACAGATGCCATTTTGAGAGCAAAGCCTTCCATGGAATCCTGTTTCCACTGAGGCTCCAAAGAAACATCTTCTCTGTGTTATGCTGGTTTAAAGAGCACATGAAGCTTTTGGCTTTGGTTCAATGCCAGACTAAAGGTCTTCTACCTTATAAACTATCACAGCTAGAAAGATTTGCTCTGTAAAAGGCTCCATATGCATATGCACTCTCTCTATATACATTATGGATTTGCTTATGTCATGGAGCACTTCAAATACCTCTTAATAAAATAATAGACCCCAAGGTACCTATATATACTGGCAGAAAGTTGTTCTGTGCTTTGGAGCCATGGAAAAATTGGAGCTCCTAAAGATTTCTTCTTTTTCCTACGGTTTCCACTGTGAGTATTTAAAACTGCAGGACATCCTGGATCCTATTGCATGAAAGGATGCAGCCGTGGTCCTCTGAACCTGACAGAGGCAGAAATGGAAATTGCTTAAAGAGAATGTGGAATGTGCTGCTTGTCTCCAGGTAAGCCTGGATCAGGCTGACCTAGAGACACAGGGCAGACAATGTTAAAAGGATAAAAGCAGATATATTTAATGCAGGGCCTTCAGGTACATTGAGGGCAGAGGAAGTCTCCCCAAGGGGCTACTACACCCAATATGGATGATGGTCAGGATAGATACAGGACAGACAGATATAAATTTGGCCAATTTGCCTATCGGGGGTTAATTCTCCAATTACAGCTTCAGGTAATGAAGTCACATTCCCACAGTTTGGCTTTGGAGATCAATGAGCTGCAGTGGGAAGGTCTCTGATGCTCAGAGAGAAATTGCCTCTGAGCTTTGTTTCCATGGGCTGAGACTTGAGATGTGGCTGGCAGGTTCACAGATCCTGGCAGGAAGCTGTTGGGAGTGACGCCCCCAGAGGATCCTTTGCTTTGCAGCTCACAGCCCCTGGCACTTGATGGGGGATGCAGCCGAGCTGGAAAGCTGCTTTTCCATGAGGCTTTATTGGCTATGCCCCAAACACCAGGCTACAAGATGGGATTGCTGTCTTAATCCTAAAAGAAGACTCAGGGCTCCAGACTGTTGCTTGGCTCCTTAGGAATTTCCTAGGGGAGCTCACCTGGCTCCCAGTGGCACCCAGTGAACTGAGTGAGCAAATAAAAGTTTGTTTTCTGGTTATTTAACACCATTCTGCCCCCAGATGGCTTTTGGGGAAGGATCCTTATAGATCTTTCCCATGAGGCTGGACAACAGGGGCAGTGTCTCAGAAACCCTTTGCCCAAGATGTCCAACTTTTTTTTCTCTCCTGCCTGGAACCAGACAATAAATTTGTGGCTGGTTCTGCCCCAACAACTGCAAACAAAGATTGACTGCCAAGCTGGGAGCACCTCTCGGCTCTGAATTTAGCTTTCAATTCTCCCTTAATTTATTATTTGCAGTTAATTTAATCCATATTGACCTGCCTCAAAGAGAAAAAAGCTCTAGATTTGGTGAAAAATAATCTATTTTTAATTATTTCTGATGTAGAACACTAGCCCATAAATAAATTCCACTGCTACCTAGTGGTTTTTTTGCTGTCAGAACTGTCTTGCTGGAATCAATAAACAGTTGATTAAAACCCTTGTTATTTAATATATTCAGTAACCCTAATCTATTCATTAGAAACTTAATCACTTTCATGTCACCAGCTGCTGTGATGGAGAAAAGAGCTGTAGCTAATTATTAGCAATTTTACAAAGCTAATATTGAATTTCTAATGGGTCCTCTGTGGCCTCTATTTCAAGCACTTTGTATATCCCACAAACATGTGTTCTGGCTCTGGGCAGGGCCAAGCACCTCAGGTTTCCAACCTTGTGGATAAACCTGGGGCCTGGCAACCAGCTCTAGTTATTTTGTGAGAGGAATATGAGTGCACAGGGCTGGGCCCTGGCCAGGTCACCCACTGGCCATGGGACAGGCAGCTGCTGGCCATGGCAGTGTGCCTTGGTTTGATAGACAGGTACGTGCTGGGGAAGGCAGGAGCCTCCCTCGGAATAGAGGGTGTAAACCCCTTCCTGTTCATGATTATAATTGTGAAATTAAGGAGGCTCTCAGGCAAGGATATGAGGGTGGGAATAACAATTCTTTACTAGGATGTGTAACAAGGCAAACAAACAAAATAACTGTGGCATTAACAACAAACAGAGCCGGGAGACTTGTGACAGCCTTCTCAGCCGAGATGGGAAGGGATGGAGGAGAGGATTTGCTTCCCAAAAAACCCTGGGGCAGCCTGATCCTGGTGCCTCTGCAGGACTCTGAGCAGCACCAAGAGAATGGCAGGAATAAGCAAAAATCCTGAGCTGGTGAGTAAGATGTACCAGAAGCTCCCCGAGGGTGGCTGGAATGGCAGGAATGAGCAAAAATCCCAGGCTGGTGGATGAGATGAATCAGAAGGTCCCCAGGTGTAGCTGGAAGGGCAGGAAGGAGCAGAAATTTCAGGCTGATGGATGACGTATCAGAAGGTCCCCAGGGGTAGCTGGAAGGTTGGGGATGAGGAGAAATCCTGGGCTGGTGGATGAGATGTATCAGAACTTCTGTGATGGTAACTGGAAGGGCAGGAATGAGCAGAGATTTTGAGCTGGTGGATGAGATCAGAAGCTCCCCAGGGGTAGTTGGAACAGAGATGAGCAGGAATCCCAGGCTGGTGGATGAGATGTATCAGAAGCTCCCAGGGGTAGCTGGAAGGGCGGAGATGTCCCGGCAGGGCAGGGGCTGTGGGGTTACAGTGCAGCAAAGCCCCAGAGCAGCACCGGAGGAGCAGCAGGACAGCAGCTCCAGCAGAGCAGAAAAGGCGAGCTCAGGATTCCTGGGCACATGAGCAGATGGTGGCAGGTCCCTAGGACTGGACACCAGTGATGACAATGAATTCTCCCTACAGTCAGCAACATCTTGGCTCTGCTCCTTCCGATGCTGAGAGTGAGAGAGAGCAGCTGCCCCCAGCCCCATCCTTTACCTGCCCCCAAAACTCGTGGAATCTTCCCCCTCCCAGAGGAACTCCCAGAGACAAAAGAAATGTAGCCAGGTGCTCCACTCCTCTCCCTTGGCCACTTCTTTTGTTTTTGCCTGGGTTTTGTTAAATAACAAGTACCCATTTACAATAATAATTTGATGTCCTTTGCTTTCCTCTTCCCGCCCTGTTTTGCTGCCAGATAACTGATGATGCAAGCTCTTGGCTTCAGTTCAACAGGGAAAGCCACAGCACAGGACTGAAGGTGTCCAGAGCCTCAAAGCAGATACAGAGAGAGGAGAATCCAGTGGTGTCTTTCTGTTGTCCCCAGCCTTGAGTTCTGCACAAGGAATGTCTCCACCCCAGCAGGTCCCTCACTGAGGTGCTCAGGTCTGCAAGCTGCCCGTGTGCAGTTTTTTTTGGGGATGGAACTAGAGGGATTCTCTCTCCCCTGCAGAGATCCTTCAAACTGCCTTAAAGGTAGAGAGAGGCCTGAAATGTGCTGGGGTTGTAGCACCTTGAAAACCTGCAGAGCTGCCTCCACAGTGCTCTGGGGCCAGCTACCCTTGTGGTGTGCACCCAGCAGAGAGCAGAGGGTCCTCTTTTCCCTTTTGGGCCATCAAAAGCAACAGCAGCATCTTGTGGGATCTCCTGTGCCTTTAGCAGCAGTCTGTGCTCTGGCTAAGGGGGACTCATGACAATCCTCCTTCAGAAGGGTGTTGCTGAGAGGTGACTGAACACAAACTCTTCTTCCCTTGGGCTTCATCTCGCTGCTTCGGGTGGGAATTTGCCAGATGGAAGGAAACAGATACACAAACATACATGTAAACTCTTCCAGAATTGCTTCATAGCCTCGTTTTCAAAAATACGTGATCAAGCTTGTTTTATGGCCTTGGTGAACTTCTGGTGGCATCTGGCTGAGCTAAATATTGTACTTAATAGCCCAAGACAGCAGTGACTGCAGAGCTGGCTGCGTTTCATGTGTGTTTGTACAAATGTGCTGTAGCAATTCCATGGAAATTAGCATAGAGCCTTAACAACAAAACAGAGGATTGGAGAACAAAGAGGAATATCTCTTGGCCTCTCTGCTGTTTGTGTGGGTTTCAATTTGTGTGTGCCCATGACCCTCATGCGCAGCACTCTCTCTGTTACTCTTGTCTGGTAGTATTTCTAGGCTTTACATCCCAAAACCTCCAACCTCCCAGAATCTTTTTTCCTTATATATCAGATATTAGTCAGAGGAAGCATTGGCAAGAGGCATAACCTGAACTCCTGTAAGTTAGTCTGAAATATGGGGCTTTCGCCCTATTGTGTGATATTTTGATCTATGAAGTTGCATAATAGTAACACTGAAAACGTATTCAGAGGCCAGAATTTGCCAGCTTGCCAAACAGACTGTTTAGTGAGGATGTTTTTGATTTCATAGGTTTGAAGGAACTTCTTTGTCAGTTCTTGGCACAGTGTCTGTGTCAGGGAGCCCAGGGCTCCAGGAGTCTGTCTCCAGTAACCCAGGAGCTCTCCCTGGACTACAACTCTGCTCTGTTAGGTGTAAGGAATTCCACTTTTCGTTTTTGCTTGAATCTGAATGAAACAAAGAAAAGGAGCGTCAGAATTGTCCAGAAAACAAAACTGCTTCCTGCAGACAACTCCAAGGAGCGTGGTGTGATGCAAGACCTGCCATGGGTGAGGAACGTTGCCCTCAGTTCAGCTGCAGCAGAGCTGGGGCTCAGGGCTGCCTCCTGGGGCATTGGCAGCAGCTCAACAGGGCCAACCTGTTGCTCTGTTTGCAGGGTGCCTGGGCTGTTGACACAGGGACCTTGTTCCCTGTGGCATGTCCCATGTAAAGAACAGCTGGATCACTTCTCCTGAGGTCCTGCAGGGTGGTGGCTGCAGGCATGGGAGTGGGGAAGGGCAGGGGCTGGGCAGGCCATGCTCTACCTTCTCCGGTTTTCTGCAAGGAGCACAAAGTTCTTCTGAGGATGTCTGGAAACGCTCTGTGGTGTGATGCAGGGAATGTGCCAATGTCACCAGCTGATCCCAGATTCCCCCTGATGTTTCCCTGAAGCAGTGAGTGCCTCTGGTGGCACTGGGCACAGGGGACAGTGGCAGCAGGGCTCCCTGCCCAGGGGGGTGGGCTCTCTTGGCTGCCACACACCGATGACACAGGCAGGGAAGCGCAGACCCTATTCATGTGCTGGCAGCTGTCCCAGATTCCAGTGAGCCCAAAGCTGAGGAGGAGCCATCAGAGGAAGTTTTTGAGGTGTGTACCCACACCCCACGTGCAATTAATTGCACCTGGCCTAGATCATCAGTTCATGTAAATGGGCAAAGCTCCATACCAATCTTCTGAGCCTTTGCATCTGCAGATGATGTATTATTGAATTATGCTTGATTAGCTATTTTTCTGTTGCTTAACAGAAAGCAAATCTCAGCATAAATGAGATTAGTATGTGCCCTCCATGTACGCCAGCTCTTGCTCCCAAGAATTTAACATTCTTAATAGAATGATTTTTTAAAAGAGAGGTGGAAGGGGTGGGGGGGGAAAGATTCTTTGAGGCTCGTCTTTCATTTGCCAGATTATCTGAACATTAAATTAAGCAAGTATGGAAATTCAAAATATAGCTGCTCTCCAACATGTGCTGACACTGGCATAACAATATTGGTAATCCCCCTTGACAGCCATTACAGCTTAATGCTCGAAGAAAATGAACTACTTATTTTCTTTACACCACATAACACAGAGCCTCTGAATCTTGGCCTGTCTTCCAGCCAAGATGACTCCCTGAATTATCTCTCCCTGGTACCAGCTGTGTTTGTCTCATCCTGCTGAGCAGTAACTGATGGCTTTTGAGGCTGTGTCACCCTGACAGCTCAGAAAATCCCCAGCTGTTCCTGAGGACTTCACCGCACTGGGATTTTCCCCATGTGATAGAGGTTCTCAGACAATCTGAACTTGGGTCATGCCAGGGGCACCCCTCACATCTTGTAGGGTCTTGTTCTGTTGTCTTTGTGTTGTGCTTTGTCTCAGTGCAGCTGAGGGAGGTGTGGGATCCATAGTCATGAAGCTTGTGGCTGTATTAGGTGAGGATGAGTTCCCCTTCTGCCTGTTTTAAAGTTTCTCCCTTCAGGAAGCACCAGGATTTGGTCTTTGAATGATGCAAATCTTCAGCTTGACAGTGAAAGCATCAAGTTTTGCTCAGCTTTGAAAGGGTTGTTGAAGAAAAGACAACTTACGTTTATTGGAGGTGGCAAATGAGCACGTTGCTTGTGCTGAAATTTGTATCCTTGTCCATCTTTTCTTTAATAAGAACAACTGTTCTGACTTCAAGCATCACCTTGTCCTCAATGCCTGTGGGAAAGATTAGGGGACATGCCTAGGAGAGCTCTTTTGGGATTATAAGAACAGTTCAGCTCTTTTTTTGCCAGGTCTCTGGATTCCAGCATATCCTTGGCCCATCAGAATCGTCCGGAAATGGTTCCCAGGGAATTCCTGGGAACTCCTGTTGGAAAAGGAACAGACCACAGAGAGCTCACTGGGGAGTTTTAAGGGCCTGTAGGAACAACTGGTTGTGCATGCAGGGACTTTCAGATGTGCTTTTGTGAAAGGAGGTGCTAAATTCCACCAAAGTCCAACTTAAATTCCACCGAAGTCCGATATTTGGTACCAGAAGATGTTTTTATTGAAAGGCTACCTTTGGGAGTGGAGGGAGTCACATCAGCTTAACTGACCCTGATCTCAGGTAATGCAAACCAGTTTCCCTCCTCTGAATAAACTGGAGTCATGATGATGCGTATGAGGACTCACCTCCTCATCATCAGGTGTGTTATGCAGCTAATTCATAACGAGAAGGGAATTTCAGATCATTGTGCTGCTGAGTGAAATTGGAGCAGCTGCCTTGTAAAAAAATGTGAGATGGCAGTGACACACCAGGCTGTGCTTCAGAGGATGTGACTGAGAAGGTGATTGCTCTCGTTAATAATGAGCCACTAAATTGGATGCAATTGCAATAGCTCATCATTGGTATAGAAATATTATGCTTTATAGGTACATTACTGGGCTGTATTTTATAAGGCTGTTAAACTCACGCACTTTCCCTTGCAGTAAATGTCAGCGAGGTTACAATAAAATTTAATACAATATTATTAAAGCTGAAGTGCATCAGTATGGAAAGATCATGTATGCACACTGAAAAGTCTTTATTATTGCTTCCTTAACCTTCTTAAGGAGCTGCTTGTTTTAAAGTACAGTGTGGAAAGGATCAAAGTTTGGAGGTCTCTTTGTCCACCCAAAGGTTCATTAGAATTTTCGGCATAGATGAGAATTTTGTGACACATTAATTCAAGTAAATTAAACATTAAAATTTCCCGGCTCTGCCAGGAAAATTTCAATACAGCTGCAGATTATAATACAGGTGGTGAGGTCTCCTCACATTCACCTTGGTTTTCATGGGGTGGAACTGATTGGCAGATTGCTGGTCTCCAAAGGAGCCAGGCATGCCCTTGCCTGGGCTCATCTCAGAGGGGTGGAACACCTAACAAGCCTAGAGGGTCTTCCATTACTATGACAATGCCCATGGCCTGCCCCTTGTGAGGAAATCAATAGGCTGTGGGGCTCCCCAAACAATTTCCCTGACCTCCCAAGGTTGCCAAAAGCAAGGTCAAGCAGCAAAGATCAAAGGCCCTGTGGAAACAGACATCCCCTCCCTGACCTGCTGGCTCAGGACTTGGCTCAGTCTTACCTTGAATTATTTTCTTGGTTTAAGAAACTGGTGGTATTTGCATACACTCCAGCCAGAAGAAATCAGAATTAATCCCAGTGCAGTCTGAGGCATTATCTGCTGTTTGATTAGATTGTGAGTACCATTTTAGGATGGTTTTCATGGGTGAAACAGCCTGCAGAGCTGAACAGCAGCCCAGGGAGATGGGTGTGTTTGGGTTTTGTGCAGAGGAGGAGTGTTGGGGCTCAGCTGTGTAGCTTGGAGAAATTATCAGAGCTTAGAGCTATTCTTGGTGCTTGCAATGCTCATCCCTACTTAGGGAAAGAGCAAAATAAACCTTGACTACACAAGTCTTAGAGTTAACTTCTTCAGACTGGTCTGGAATGAGCGGCTGATGTAAAAAAATGTAATTCAGACACAATGTCTTATCAATAATCTCCAGCTTCCCACAGGAGCTCAGGAAATCACCTTCTGCGTGAGATACAGCAGCTCAGTCAGCCTGAGGTGTGTATGTTCTCTGCATGCATCTCCTAATTCCACACTCTCAGCCTTGCAAATTGCTTCTTGTTTTCCTTTGTCATGAAAAGGATTTGGATTCTTGTCAAAATATTTTGGTGCTTCAGAGCTTCCCAACAGAGGGTGGATTTTAGGCAAGTGGGTACTTGATGCTTCCCACAAAGCTGGTCCTAGCAGGGGTCTGGAAGCAGCAGAGGTCTGGAAATGCAGTTTGGGCTCATGGTCTCCTTTCCCTTTCCAAGTAGCAGCTCCTGGAAGTGGAAGTTGCCTCAGATGGATGAGGTTCCCCTCTCTGCCACTTGTGCTGCTTGGCCATGCTTTTAAATCACAGTTTTAAGAGCCTGTGTCACAGATTTCATCTCTGAAAATATATGAGGAGCTGCTGCCTGTGCAGGCATGGTTTTGTGACAGCCCCAGTGCAGATCCCTGTCCCTGGGATCTGCTCCATCCCTACAGCCAGGCATGACGTGGAGACTGCTGGAAAGGGAGAAAACCAGGGTTGGGTTCAAAGGAGGGTGAAGAGACCTGCAGGGGCACAGTGAAGGCAATGGGCAGGGGAAGGGAGGGAAGGAAAAGCAGGAGGAACTGTGTAGCCCTGGTTCCATGCCTGAAGTGTTTTAGTTTTCTGAAATTCTTTTCCCAAAGAAAATTTCTGTAAACAGAAAAAATGTTTTTGTAACTATAACTATGTTATTCATTCCTTTTCCTAAGAGGGACTTCTTGATGTCCCTCTGGTCTGACCAATGTGAGTGAAGAGGTTTGTCTTTGTTTCACCAATCAAATTGGTCTGTGTAAAACAGTATAAAAAGGAAACACATCCCAAAAATAAGGGAGTAATTTTCAGCCTTCTAGATCTCAGAGTCTGTGTCGTTGTGGTGTAAAACAGCATCAGAACTGGCTTGCCTTGGTGACAGCTTTGGGTGCCACTTGTCACTCCAAGTGGTGCATCTCAGGTGACACAGGCTCATAAAACCTGCTCTCTCTAGCAAGATGAAGGCTTCTCTGTGTCGTTGTCTTTCAGGTTTTTCCTTTCAGGTTTTGGAGTGCAAAGCTCCAGGGGTGTAGCTCTGTGTTGTTGCTCCCTGCCTGTGTATGGGGCAGAGACTCTTGAGGAATTTCTTTGGTGGCCAGTCCAGGTCTGGACATCTGGAGACCCCCCAGAGTCTGATCAGTTCTGCAGCTCACAGACCTTGTGCTGGTGGTCATCTTTTGTGTGTGGTGGTGGTGGTAGGATAGGAGGGGTATGGGAAAGGGCTACTCATATAAAATTAAACCTTTTGGTTCCCCCCCCCCCACCCTTCTTTGTTCNGCCCCCCCCCCCCCACTCTTTCTTGCAGAGTTATGGAAAGGAAAGGGTTATAATGATCCTTTGGAAAGGGTTAAAGAAAAAATTTACATGGTGTGCTGTTTTTGCATGGATTGGCATTTAGTAAAAAGGGAAGAAGGAAGTGATTTTCTAAGAGAAGCTTCTGGCAGATTTTTAGAGGTGGTCAACTGACCTAAGTCCCAGGTTTTGTCTCTGTATGTTGGCAGTGGGAAAGAAAAAAAAAGGTTGTGGGGGGAGGAGAAGGGTTCTAAGAGTTTTATTCTGATTCTTATTCATTTTTTCTTTTTCTTGTAGTTTTGTTAATGAAGCTTTCTTTATACTCTTAAAAGTCTGAGCCTGCTTTGCTCTTCTCTTAATCCTATCTCACAGCAGAAAAAGAGTAAATAAATCTAATGGGCACTCAACCCACCACATGTGGGATAAAGCCCAAAAATCTTGTTTTAATTGGACACAGATCATATTGCAACATTTCCTTTTGTCACCTTGCTTGCTTGTTCTCTCTGCTCTGCCTTCCTACCCCTCCCAGCCCCTGGTGTCTCTTTTCCTGGTTGTCTCCCTGCTGCACTCTGGGACCTGAGCAGAGCACAGTCCTTTTCTCCAAGTGTGGACATCCCTTGCAGTGCTGTCCCCTCCATCTTCCCACTGCTCATTTCCTTCTGCAATGCTCCTCTGCTTTCCCCACCCTGTAATCACTTTCTTGAGGTTTATTTTCATCTCAGTGTCTGATGTGACCAAAGTACATAAGTCTGTATCTATTGATTTCTGACAGCAGAGTCTGCTTGTTCTCCAGTAATATTTCTAGCATCAGCATTCATCTTCCTTTCAATCTAAAAGATATGTCAGGACCACATCACTAAGGCTTCAGTTTTTTCTCCCCGTCAGCAGCATTCTTTCCCCATGATTCATATCCCTAAATTGCAAAGGGAAAAATTAAACTTTTCATCAAACCCTTAAATATTTTCGAGACTCCACAGTTATTTCACATTTTCAGGAGGGAGGGAACAGCTATGGAAGCTGTCCCTTATGATCTCTGGATTCTTTAGGAGCTGTCTCTTTGCTCTGGTGTCTGTGGTCTCATATAATCAAAGTCATCAGTTCCTTTAATATATTGACAGCTTGCATCCACATGCACACACACCTGTTTTCACCGCGCTTGAGGGTAGCCCATACTCATCAAGAGCCTTTTTCTCTCTTTTTTTTTTTTTTTTTTTTTTTTTTTTTTTTTTTTTTTTTTTTTTTGACACTAACACTGCTACTCCTGAGGGTTGTAGCAATGAGCTATGGCTGTCATTGCTGTGTATGATGTAGGTTAATAGGTGTCTGCCAGGGCAATCACCAGCTGCTGCTTCCACTTTATCCAGGGTTGCTGTTGGATAAATTTGCTGTACATGCTGCAGAGGCAGAATGTGTGTGTCACTTGCACCCAAGTACAAAGCCACTTGGTCACTGCTGCTCCTCCTGGGGATGGCTTCCTGTTTATGATAAAATCACAGTGAATTTGGTGAGATGCTCTGGAGTTCCTTTATCTAGTGACAGAGAGGGATGTACTGGATGCTTTGAGCAGCCTGTAAAAAGCACAACCAATGGCTGCTGAAACTCTGCTTTGTCAGTGATGTGAAGGATGGTTTTAATTTCCCCATAGGTGTCTTTTTCATCTCAGGAACCAGCTGATGGTGGCATTAATTTTGCTTCTATCATTTACTTCACATGTCTTGAATTATGCTTGACCATCAGAGGGATGCTGTGATAGTTACAACACTTCGTGTGCCTCTTCCCCTGAACAGAATTTCATTGAATTGGCTGATTACCAGGCATCAATATATCTTTCCAGATTTTTCACGTGAGAGCAATGCCAGGATAACTGATCACTTTGAACAGTCCTACTGATTTTCCTTGGTGCTTTCCAAGGGATCATGTCCAAACTCCATCCGCTGACGAGTCTGTCTCAAAGAGCTTTATTTTGGGGTGAGTTTTCTAGATGCACCCATCACTTCCGGGGTGTTGCAGGTGATGTTTGATTCCTTCACAATCAGCAAAGTCTGCATTTTTATTTCTATTTTACTGCTTTCAGGGAATATTTGCAGTGAGGAATCTGAGAACTGTGACAAAACACCTGGTGAAACAGAAGGAATGGAAGCAGTGGGAAATGTCTCCCTCATGGCCAGGTACCAGAACAGGTGATGTGATGCCTAAAGATTTTTTAGGTTTTTGTATATTTTTTATATATTTGTGTAGCTTCTGGTATTTTTCCTGCCCTCTCTCACAGTTTAACAAACACATACTAACACATTCTTGAAATTCCTTTTAGTCTTATTCTTAAGAAGAGAATTCCTGACAAGGACATCTTATTTTCTACCAGAACCTAAGACATATCAAATAAATAGGGCAAAGAAGCCCCTGGACCAGCTCCAAGGGTTACTGGCATAACTGATTCCCTATTGGATGTACTAGCTAGATATACTAATTAATTAACCTCTTAAAAATTATAGAAATCCTTCATCATGTGTGTCCAGTGCTGTATCATGTGCACCTGAAAGTTTTCATTGAAGAATCGCTTTTATATCTTACCGCTTTAACTCTGTTAGAGTGTGTTTTTTCCTTTTGTTATTAGGCAACTGGGCCAACTGAGCTGACTGTCCTCTGGAGACCAAATGTTTGGTGACCAAAGTCTTTCCAGAGTGGAAGTTGTGCACTTTGGTGCACATTGGAAAGACTTTGGTCATGATTTCAGCCCCAAAAAAGCAACTCAGAAGGCAAGGGCCACTGCCCAAGCTTGTGCTACTGCCACACTGCCCAGAGCTGGGTGTGCTCATGATCATGCTCCAAAATCCAAGTGTCCCTTGACTCCATGTGTTCATTTTTCTGCTTTAGGTTGCACCAGAATGACTGGGATGGCTGTGGAAGTGAAGCCAGGAGTGAAGGAGCTGTGCCAGGAGGGGACAGGACACAGAGGCAAGGGCTCAAAGGCAGGGGAAGGTGTAGTTTCTGTGTGTGCAATCCAAGGTGCTTCTTTTTGCATGGTCCCTCAGCAGCTGCTGCTCACACCTGGCACAGGGTGGCCGTGGGCTTGGGGTCCCTGTTCCTCTTCCCATCCCCATGTGAGCACTAACCCCTGCTAGTCCAGGACAGGGAACATCCAAAACAAGCCACAGATGTTTTGTGTCACCCCTGCTAATGCTGGAAAGAGATGACACCCTGTCCCCATAGAAGGCTGGGGTGACACTGGGTGTGAGTGGCTGAGGGAGGTTGTGCAGGTGCTGGACGTGCTTGGTTTGACTGTAGGTTTTGGGAACCACAGTTTGTTGGGGAAAAGTTTCTCCAGAGGCATCCTGGGAGTGCCTGTTCTCCTGCTTTTGCTCTCCCCAAGTCATGAGGACACGGGGAAATTTCCTGGCCAAGGGATCAGCTTTGTGGACGAGTGCTGCCTGCAGCATGAACACCCCTGTGCTTCTCCCTGCCCTGCAAGGTGTAACACCACACACTATTCCCTGTGCTCCAGCATGTCCACGAAGCTTCACTCTCTGTTATTCTTTTCAAAGGAAAGGTTTTATTTCAGATGTGTGTCGAGCTGAGGCTTTGGCTCTTTGTTTCATTCCCTGTGATAGATTCCTGAGCCGTGGTGTTACACAGAGCCCAGTGTGGTGCCGCACTGCAGCTCCAGGCTCTTTGCAGGGTCTCCAGAAGGACACTGAGAAATCACCAATCACTCCTTAAACCCTGCAACAGGCATCTGCAGGGAATATCCACCTCACTGAGGGTAGTCACTGCCGCAGAAAGGAAATTGTTCCCCTTTATTCATGGGATATGACTGCAGGGTAAATAAAAAGTGAGAGCAAGTTTTAAGTGCTTACACCAAGAGGGTCAGAGGGGTCACCTGCATTTGTGAAACGTCCAGCACCTCTTGTCCCCTGTGCTGCCAACAGATGGAAGTCATTTCACTGGGGGGGGTGGGGGTGTGTGCTGAGGTCAGTGAGGGAGAGAGGCAGAGCCCGTAAGGAACAGCTCATTAATACCCCTGGAGCTAAAGAACCACCTTTCTGAGCTGTTTTCTTTGTGCTGGTATAAAACACAAAGGCGAGTAGGCAAGCCCGTGGGCTGGAGGAGTTTAAATCAATATGACAAATCCATAATTACATAGCGACTTGTGCAGTGAGAACATCTTGGGCTTATAAGGAAAAACAAACGTCAGCACGAATCTCCAATGTTATATATAAAATCCAGACATATGTAGTCAATCTATATAAATGCAAGTTTGTCTTCTTCTGGATATTGTGTACACGAGTGTTTTTCAAATGTCTCTGCTCTTTCTGCCTAATTCATAAATCATAACGGTAGATACAATAAAAGGAATTAGGTGATCATTAAAGCACTATGCACTGGATATGTTTCCTTTCCTCTTTCAGTCTGAGGGCTCATTAAAAGCTCACTTGACTCTTGAAGTGTCTTGACACTGAAGATGATGATGAATAGAGCTGCTAAGAGTTGTTAATAATTTGAAATACATTGTCAGAGTCATGTGATGATGCTATAGGAGATTGTTTTAGAGGCATTATTTGTGTTTATTTGGTTACCCTCTTAATTGACCCAGATCAGAAACAGAGCATGAAGCTGAGCAAGTGTTTATTTTCTCTCTAGAAGGATATTTTAATTTTAAAAAAATAGCTATTAAAAAAAAGAATTCTGGACAGGTGAAAATTACTGGAATGGCAGCATCCTGGCCATGTGGGTCAGTGTCTAATTCCAAACCCTTGCTAGTCTCCTCTTCTTCCCAGGTGTAAGTGCTTTGCAGGCCAGGGGGCAGTTCCTGACATACTGAGACTGAAGTGTTGGCTCAAGTGCTTTGCTGGGTTTCTCCTTCCTCAGCCAGAGCCACTGGTTTGTCCTTGGCATGGGGGGACAGATGGCTGGACACCCTCACTCTGCACTGCTGTGCTGACAAGTCCTGTATCACCAAGGGCTGGGCTCTTGTCCTGAGTAGCAGCTTGTTTGCTCTCCACTCAAAAATCTCTGCCAGTGCTGATGAAGGAACACCCTGTGCTGCTGGGAGAGGATTTTCCTCCATCCCTGTGAGGGGATTCAGCCTGTGCAGAGGTATTTTCAAAGGGGTCTGTGGATGGGCTTTGTCTTCCCCCTTTGAACCACTTGAGATTCATCCTGATAAAGATGTTTAATGTATTTGGGAGGTTTTGTCCTAGAGAAAAGCTGTGGTTTTTATCAGAGAGCACAGAAGCACATGCACAATTGCATCCCTGCATGGAGGTGTCTGTAGTTCAACCTCATACACTCCAAAAGAAGTTTAGGATTTTGTCCCTTGAAGTTAGGCTGTGTGTGGGGTGCAGGTCATTAAAACTCCATGGGGTGCAGGTTTCCAAATATTCAAACTGTGCTTGTCAATGGGAAGTGTGTGCCTAAATCCCCTCTGCTTTGATTTGCAAATTAGGTACTTAAAGTTGCATTTCCAAAGTGCAGGGCTGGCCATCCACTTTCAAGCTGTGCTGCCCTCAAAATGCTTCTCTTTCGTGTCCACCCAACTTCTCCTCCTGCAGCAGGGAGGCAGCACCTGCCTTCCCAAATCACTTATGTCAGGTCAGCTCTTCATTTCCCTCCATCCACTCGATGCTCCCAGACAGAGCATCCTGTAAATCATATTTAAAAATCCATTAGCGTAATGTTTCTGGAGTTGATATTAAGTGAGCTTTGGAGGTCCTGCTGGCTCCAAATTCCCTTGTCTCAAACTAATTTACAGTATATTTCACCAGGACAGGCATTTTCACACTGAAGGACCAGCCTTGACCCTTTTCTCTCTCTCTTTCTCCTTTTTGTTCTATTATTCATCTGTTTTTAGCAGGTGATTGATGCCTTCTCTTGTCAATGTGAGATTTTCCTTCTGTTTTCCCACCTACCACTGTGAAAAAGGGAGGGACAGAATAAAAGGGAAATGTAATACATGAGGCAGGTGAAGGCTCCTCCAGCCTTTGCTGGGATGTGCTCCTCAGGCTGGGGGCACAAAGCCTTTGGCAGGTGCAGGATCGGGTGCAGGGGCTCCAAGCTTTCGTTTTCCATACAGGATGAAACACTCCATTAGCAGGAGCTGCTCCCCTTCTCTGCTCCTGACGTTGGGAGGGAGCCAGGGACAGCTGGGGGTGCTCCAGGCTGTTGGAGCAGCAGGGATGTTGTTGAGCAGGTCCTACAACCACATGAAGGCTGATGAGAGTTTATTTAAGCAAAGATGAGTAACCTAGTAAGGGAGAAAAGGTTTCTCTTTGGTTTGCCCTTTGACACAGAAAATGTGGGATGTGGAGAGTCTCACAGCCTGGCTGAGAGCAGAGGGAAAGTGTAGAAGGGAATACAAGTGGCCTTGCCCCTGGTAAGTAACAGCTCTGTTAATTACCCAATTCAGCCTCGCCCCTGATGAGTCATAGCAGTATCCAATAAAGATAAGTGTGATAAAAGGGAATGGGTTAGCTGGTGAAGGGAATGATCATGGAGGATCATGAAAGAGGAGGAACCTTGAGGAAGAGGGAACGAGAGGATCACGATGAAGAAGAGGGATCCTGGGGAGAGAGAATCACTGCTGAGAGGTCAGTCTGGGCCTGCAGTTAGAGCCTGTTGTTAGAACCTGCAGTTGTAGTCTAGCTAGGTGAAAGCCTGCAGTCATAGTCTGCACACTGATACTTGCAGTCATAGTCTAGCTGGGTAAAAGTTGCAATCAGAGTCTAGCTAGGTAAAAGCCTGCAGTCAGGGTCTGCAAACTAATCCATGCAGTGATAGTTGAGCAGGAAATAACCAGCAGTCAGAGCCTGCAAGGGAAACCCACAGCAGGAGTTGCTGCAGCCAGAGCCAGTGAATAGTTGGAGTCAGGATGGCTAAGCTAAGTACGCCAGGATGGCTAAGTAAAGAGGAATAAACCAGGACCCTTTTCACGCTGTGATAAACAAGAAGTCTGTGTCTTGGCTCATTTCTACTCTCTAATGAAAAGGCTGTTGCAACAGGAAAGTCCCATGGAATCCCAGAACAGTTTGTGTTGGAAGAGACCTGAAAGGTCATCTTGTTCCAGCTCCCTTGCAACGAGCAGGGACATCTCCATCTTGCTCAGAGTCTTGTCCTCCCTGGCCTTGGCTGCTCCCAGGACACCCACCACCTCTCTGGGGAATCTGTGCCAGTCATACAACAACACTTGGTATTTATTTAAAGCTTTGATAGAAGAGTTTCAGAGCAGGTAATGCAGACCTGAGCCTTGCAACTCTCCTGTGCTGCAGGCTAGGAATTCACCAAGGCTTCATGCTGCTAAGAGCAGTCTGCAGACAGATGGGAATGGGGCTTCTTCCAAATGTGTGCTTTGCTCTCTTGTGAGGGTGTGAGCAGTTTGGCTCTTTAATTTTAAGATGGATTATCATCTTCAAAATTCTGGGCACCCCATCAGATGCTTGAACTGTGAATCTGGACAGTGCATTCAAGCCTGTTCTTCAGAAGAAATGCCTTTAAAGCAAGAAAGAGCTTGGTGGATATTCCTAAGGGGAAGGCTTGTGTTTGGAAAAATGGACTTGCAAGTTGAAATCTCAGTATTTGCCTCACTGAGTGCACAGATTTAAGGATAACAGTGGTTCATGTCTTTTAGCCTTTTATACTACCTGATTATTAGGCTTATTATTATTTTCTAAATATTATCATTTTCTTAAATACATGTGAAAATCACGGGCAGTTTGGTCTGTTCTTTTTTACCCAGCTTTTGGGATGAAGGGTGAGCTGAGCACACCTTGTGGCACGCTGGTTTTTAAATGAGAGTACACTAGAGCAGTCCTGTGCTCCTTGTGCCCCACGACTCCCTTGGACAGTGGGGTGAAATAACAGCTTGCTCCATGTCTGGGCAGTCAGACCCTCACACAGCCCTCTGACCCCTCTCATCCCAACCTCACCTCCCTTCTCCTGCTCTGCTCAATTTGAAGTTGTTCCAAAATATGCCAAGAAATGTGAAGAGTGACGCTGTTTGGAATCTGCTGCACAGGGCTGGCAGTAGGAGCCCTAACATCTAAGGAGACTCCCTGGAGAAGGAAAGCTGATAACAGCAGGGTTCACTCCTGGAAGCTGAGCAGACCCAAAGACCTCTGCTTTTGCTTGGTCTCTGCTGAAGGTGATTGACTTTGAGTGAGCAATTGCTGCTGACTCTGCAACTTGATCCTGGAGTTTATGTTCTGTGTAAGTAACCTTGAGATAGGGATAACTCATAACCTTTACCTGACCCTGGCTGTGCATCTCAAGTGAACAGCAGCTCTTTGTTTGAGGTTTTGGGAGCCATGGGAGGTATATTTAGCTTATAGTCATGAATTGATGCTAAACATATGTGCCCAGACAGCTGCTCCTTCATCTCATCTATGAGTAAGTATTGATTAATGGAAATATAAATTTGTACACGTAGTGGATTGTTCTGTGGAATTGGTACCAAACCATCAGTGGGGTGATATTGTCTTTTCAAATAAAATGAAGCACTCATTTTGAGGGAAGAAGGACTTTGGATATTGATGGGTGGGTGAAAAAACGGAGAAAATCAAGTGCAGTCCATGGTCTAGACACTGTGAAATTGCCAGCAGGAGGACAATTGACTTGGCACATTGCAGACTCCTGAAATGTGGATGAGGAATGCTTTGGTGATGACAGGATGTGTCATGCACGTTGTGCTCAGCCAGGCTGTGACAGGAAACATGCTGATGTGGAAAGGGGTGGTATCAAACCAGCTGGCACCCAGAACCATCTTGGGGGTTAATGAGGGACTGTACCAGTTGTCTCCTTTATCTTGATCTCACACTGTCCCACGGGAAGAATTTTTAGAGTTCCTATAATATATATATATTTTCTCTCTATATATAATATATAGAAATATTTGGTTTCTATTTAATTTGATCTATTCTATCTGATCTATTGTGAACAAAGTCTTTTTGATGCAAAATTAATCTTGAACCTTGTAGGTTCTCAGGGAGAGTGACTTTTCTGATAGTAACAGGCTGTGACAAATTCAGTTTCAGTGGCACCCTTAGGTATGGCATGGGCACCATGGCCAGCCTCAGGTGTGACTGGTGGTGTCCTGGACTTCAGGAAGTCCTTGGTGGGTCTTACTCAGACCTCAGGATATTCATACTGTGGGTGGTAAGAACATCCAGCCCATGCAGGAGAGCTTTGCTCTAAATCTCCAGCTTCTTGAAGAGCGTGGGAATCCTGCCTAGATCAGGGCAACCCTTCAATTAAACCTGGGCTGGTTCTGATCAAGCACTCAGATTAAACATTTTGCTCACAACAAAATATGTTGTTTTTCTAATTTCCCATGACTGTGGGTCAGCACTCACACCCCTTCACTGGGCAAAAACCAGATTGTTTCGAAAAGCTCATGACCTGATGGGTTTTATACCCCACAAAAACCTCTACAACCCTGGCTTTTAAACCTTTTTTAAAATTTTTTTAAAGAGAATTGGTAGGTGTTGGCCACTCTAAAGCCTGCAAGCAAGAGAGCAGAGAGGTGATGGTGCCTTGTCCTCTCCTCCTCTTGGCATGGCACAGAGATGGTGTCTGCTGGAATTTTGCTGGGCAGAGTGGAAAGAGGAAGCTCTGCAGGGCTGAGGGAGCTGCAGGTGAAAGTGCATCTCCCCACTGTTCACCAGGGGTTTTCCTTTTCCAGTAGGGTGTTTGCACAGAGAATCAGCTGCTGTTCAGGCTCCTGGGGCAGGTTTGTGTTACGTCCAGCTGTGCAAGATGTGTGTGACAGCATGAATTGTATCCCTGCTCCCCTGTCTGGAGATGAAAATGCATTCCTACAGCCTGGAGCTGGGCAGGAAAGTGTCTAGGAGGACACAGGCTGGCTGAGTGTGGCTCTGAGTGTCCAACCTGGACTGTCCACACACAGCAGCCCTCACCCCTGCTCTAAACCAGCTGCCTGGGAGAGAACGGAATACCAATAATCCCAAAATCAATCCTGTATCGATCATAGAAGATGGCTCTTTCTTTGTGACATTTTCTGTTGCAAACAGCTCAGGTCACAGAGCACCCACAGGTTTCTGTCTCTCAGCTCACAGAATAAGGCCTGATGATCTGCAGGTCGGGTGAAAATGGTTTATTGAGGGTTTGCCTGTGTGATTTCCACATGCTGACACTTTTAATCCTTGGCATCAGCCAACAGAATAAAGAAAGGGTGAAGGAAAGCAATTTACATGAGAAAATATTAGATTTGTATCCTGTCCTAGCCTATTATTTTAAAATGTCTCTGTGGAATACAATGTTTTCTGTAAAAGGCAGGGTGCCTGCCTTCAAAAACCCTTCTAAATCACCACCTCACCACAGCCTCCAGCAGCAGCTGTCCTAGTTCCTCGATTCATTTTTAGCAGTTGAGGATTAAAAAGAATACAAACCACACACTTTGAAACAAAGCCCCCGGTGGGTCCCACACTGTGGGGAGGGGGCAACTTCTTGTGACTCCTGGAAGCTGATGTTAGCCAGCCTGGCTGAGGAATAATGGGATTGGAGAACAGGGGGATTTGTTAAATCAGCTTGAACTCACGGAACTCGTGTTTATGTGCGTTTACTTGTAGCGGAAAACAGTGGTGACACTATTGGAAGAAAAGCTAGCTTTAAAAAATAATTTATTCTATCCACAGAGGAGCTATGCAAGGGAGGGGGGATTATTGAGGAAAAAGGGAAGCAGTCCTTCAATTCTGCCAGCAATAATGTGCATTTCCCTCAGCAGAACTGAGGTTCTTTTGGAGCTTAGCCTTATCTAGGAGTGGAAACATAATGATGGGCAAACATCAGGAGATTTGTAAGTGCATTTTTTTTTGTTTAATACATAATAGGCCTGGCTCATGTCTTCATTCTGGCTTAAAAGACAGAAGAGAGGAACAAGATGTGGAAATATCTTCATTTCCTTTTCAGCAACCTCCAAAAATGAAGCCTTTAAATAAATACATCTCGTCTGCATGGCAGTGTGAAGGAATTTTTAAAGTTTAGGAACCTTGTTGAGGTTTAGCTCCACCATTTGCCTCTAACATTGCTTCTCTGCATTGGCTCTTATTTTTTGGAAGCTGACAGTATTTTGCTCCTTGTAATTCTGCTTTTACCTGTGTATTGTTTGTGGATGTCACTCACCTGTTGCATCGGGGAGACTTCAACCCTAACAGCTGGCAGTGTTGCTGGCTGCTGTTGGACTAAAATAAAAATTCATCAGGCTGAATGTGGAGATGACCTTGCAATGAAGAGCATGACCAAGAAGTGGACAAGCTTGGTCTCTTATGAATTTTGTGTTAAAAAGTGGAAATTTGACCTCTGTATAAAGGCCAGTGCTGTGTGCAGCCTGTAGTTGAGTTTCTGTGCTTCTTCCCAGCTTGCTTTTCACCGGTAGCATAATTAGTTTGTTAAACATCTCCTGTATAATCGTTTGTCTCTAGTCCTTATATTTGCTCTCTCACATTTAGCACTAACAGCACATTTTCCATCAAATCACTGCTGTTGGAACAACATATCCTTTCCTGACGTGGAGCTCCAGTCACTGGCTGTGAGCAGTAATTGACTGCAGTGGGGCTTTGATGCTCATAAGTATTTAGTCCCTCATGCTGTGCACTTGGAATCAATAACCTCCTTTGGTCTGTAACCTAATAGAATTGCTTAGTGGATAAATTTTTGCTTGTGTTTCATCCACTTAGCTTATTTCAGCCTTCTGATAGATTTGCTCCATCAGGAGAGCCAGCGAAAATGATCATGTTTCATATGCCCGTGACAATAAACATCATCGTATTTTCCCCTGTGTACTCCAGGACAGAGATGACTGAAAAGAATTGGGATGGATGTGCATAAAATAAGAGTTGGGTGGAAGTCAGCAGCTGATGCTGGGGGAGTAGAAGCAGAGCAGGGAAGGCTGGAAATGGGAAAGCTGCTGGGCAAGACTTTTCTGCATGAGCATAGAGCCCGTGCTGCCATCAGGACAGGACACCCTGTCACCTCTGGGCAGGAAATCAGGAGATTCTCAGCTCACAGGTATGTTGCAGCAGAGCCCTAAAACTCCACGTGGGGTTGAAGGCACCAACTCGTGGAACAGAGGCAATGACCATGTGTGAGAGATTCTAGGGACAGGGGGAGGATATAGATGCGAGGATGCAGGAAACTGAATTTGGAGGAAATGAGAAAACCAGCAGGGTTTAGGCCTTGGGTCCTTGGTGTGAAGCTGCCAAAGGATTCCATTCTGCTAATTTGGGTGTCGCTCACCTCACTCCACATGTGGATATTTGGGCATGAAGTGGTTAAGCCATCCACGCTCTTTTGTTTTGCCCCGCCTCTCCCTCCAGAGAGGAAGATTTGTCTATAAAGTTATTTTTAGACGCCTTGTGAGCAAATTTAGTGGCAAGACAGGCAGCCAGCAGCCCCCGGCGAGCTGCTGAGCCCACCCCCCTCAGTTTACAGAGCATAATTAGCAGATAATCACGCCAAACTCGCAGACTCCAATGGGCTAATTTTATCACATGTGCTGACATCGGTGAGGCTGCTCAAAGTAACTCGTGGGTTGTTGGTTAAATGTGTTTCCTAACTCGTTTACGAGCTGGTGTTCTGTGTAAAGGCGAGATCAAACACAGGTCTTGTCATGCTGCTGCTTTGGTTGGGTTAGATGACACAGGATGTTTCCTGGAATTAAAATTACATTTTATTGGGACGTGCTTGCTGCTAATGGTGTTTCCAATAGTGCTGTCGTGTTTTGCTGCAGGGTTGGTGTGGAGGGTGTTGGAGCTTTGATTCAGCAACATATTCAGGCACGTGCTTCGAGGTGTGCTTATTCCACTAACCTGTAATTATGTATCTATAAATGTATATATAAAAAACTGGAGGTGGTTGCTGGGATTGGGCTGTAATTTCCCATGATCTAAATGGAAATTAAGCATGTATTTTTAAGCTGCTGTTTATACTTAGGATTTTTTTTTTTTGCTAATTTAGGGCCTTAGTAATTCCTGCCATTTTTTTAGCAAAGAGAAATACTAAGTATGAGGTGGTTGGGCTAACCAGCTTTCAGAACCTACATACTTCTCTCTTTTAGTGATGTGGTAAAATAAAGATACTTCTTAATAGAAAACACAGTCATTCTCCTGGGTACAATAAATCTAAGACAGGTAGATATAATAAAAACTATCACTATTTCCTCCTGATAGTAGGAAGATAAGGTTAGCCAAGGTTACTGGGTTATAGGGTCAAAAACAGGACAGATGACCTGAAGAATGTGGGAAAAGAGTCTGACCTCCTGCTGTCTGATTTCATGTCCATAGGCTTGGAAAATCTGACTCTGAGAGAGATCTGACCAGCTTGCAGCAGCAAAGGTGGGCTGGGCTGCCCCAGAGGTCAGCAGAACATTTGAGATCCCTTGGTTCACAGAGGTGCCCTTTGTAGGATTTCCCTTCTGTGGACAGATGAAGGTTTGGGATCAGTCCTGAGGTGGTCAGAGGAAAGGTGAGGGGACCTGTGAGGTCTTTTCCATTTCCAGATATGTCTCAGTTTTGCAGCTGATCCTTATTGAATTATCATCCTCTGAAATGCCCCTGAGCTCCTGCCGGAGTCTCTTCCCTGCAATATTTTGGCTCTGGCCTTAGAGAAGCAAATGTCAGACACAGGAATCAGTCTCCCTCAGGTGAGCATTCAGTGCTTTGTAGGACAGAATAGATCTTTGTAACCTATTTTCATTTTCTGAACACTTACCATGACAAAAAGTGTCTGTGGCTGAATTGAGCACACCTCGAGTATTTGGTGCAATATTTATCCAATTCCATACAGCTGTCTTGCATACAGTCTCACCTGAGAGCTCTGTTCTTTGTGCTCGTATCTTGTGCTTTCAGGCTAAATAAGAAAAGCAGTGGGGAAAGTAATAGCTTGGGTTGAAGTAATAATTTACTGACAGGCTGGCAAATATGTATTTGTCTGGCATATAAACTTGGTTCCTTTTTTCCCTGATCATGATGGAGGCTGCTTGTGTAGAGGAAATATCCCTGGTGACAGACAGCCAAATTCACTGAGCTCTGGGCATATTCAAGAACTCTGTCTGCCTGTCACATGGCAGATTAATTCAGAATATGGCACCAGTGCCCCAAGCAGGCAAGCTCCATTCTGCAGGAAGCATAGCTTATCCCAACAGCTGCCTCGTGAGCAGCATGTTGGAGCAGCAAAGGAGAAACCTCTGGCATGCAGGAGTTGTGGTGGCAGCTCCAGAAATGAGATTGTGGGTCTGGTTCCATCTAAAGTTCACCCAGCAGCAGGCACTGGCTGCCCCATGCCTTCAAATGCAGGCAGCCTGGATGCATGAGTCATGCCTGACTCTCATTCCACGCTTACTTTTGTTGTCTCAAAGTTGTTTGTGGCTCTTTAGAGAGAGAAAACATCACCATTTGCTGAGAGAGAGCTGCTAAGGAGAGTGCCTGTCCCATTGCACTGGGGGTGAGGGCATTCAATATTTGTTTGAAGATGTGGGTTATTTTTGCCAGTTGCTTGTCAAAAACTTGCTCTGTGGGAGAAGGAAAACCTTCCAACACTCTTGCAGGATGAGTTTGGGTTAGTTTCCAGAGCTGTTGGGGATGGAAGAGAGCAGCTAGTGATAGGCACATAGTGATGGGACAAGGGGGAACAGTTTTAAATGAAAAGAGGAGAGATATAGATTAGATGCTAGATGGAAATCCTTCCCTGTGAGGGTGTGAGGCCCTGGCACAGGGTGCCCAGAGAAGCTGTGGCTACCCCTGGATCCCTGGCACTGTCCAAGGCCAGGCTAGATGGGGCTTGGAGCAGCCTGGGGTAGTGGAATGTGCCAGGGTGGTACAAGATGACCTTTAAGGTTCCTTCCAATTCAAACCATTCTGGGTCCATTTCCACTGCAGTCATGGCACAGATGATTGTTTCAGTTGTGATCCAGCTCCCAGTGGATCTGCAGTTTCATTTTTCCATCACCCTGTGCAGTTTCAGCCACACCAGGTGTCCTGCTCTCTCACATTCCCAGTGTGAATGCCAGGGGGGTCTGGGCTCTGTGACACACTCAGCTCCAGGGTGCAATGAAGCCTTCAATGCCATCCTTTGAAGCTGAGCTCTCCCAGTAAAACATTTTAGTGGAGAAAAGAGTGAATTTGGATAAAATAAAGATTCATTCGAGATTTTTCTAATCAGATCTATATATTTCCCAGCTTTCACTAATTATGGAAAACCAATTTAATTCACCATTTTTACTTGGCTTCCTAGTCAGTTCTGAAGACAGACAGAAAAGTTACTGCTGGTAGTTCAGATCCTGCCAAAAACCTCATGAGAATCAGCTACTGAGGTTTCTGTGTTTAAGCACTGACAGATGGAAATGGTATCTGATGCTTTAACATTCTCTAATTGAGCTCTCAAAGGCATGACAAGGCCCAATGGCTGGAAACTGAAGCCAGACAAATTCAAATTGGAAATAAGGTACAAATTTTTAACAGTGAGCATAATTAAACTCTGGAACAGTTTATCTGGGTATGTGATGGATTCTCCATGGTTTGATCTCTTCAAATCAAGAATGCATGTCTTTCTCAGAAATACTCCATAGCTCAAACAGAAGTTAAGGGGCTCAATACACATTTTTTAAAAAATGCAATTGCATGACCTGGATGATGCAGGAGGTCAGGCTACCAAATCTGAAGAGATAATAATCTGTGAATCTAAAACCAAACAAGTCCCTTGATTCCAAGCCCTGCATTTAAACTTAATGCGGACCTAAATTCCCTCTCTGCTTCATTCTGTCAGCTTTGAAAACCAAGAAGGACTTTCTAAGGCAGCAGTTTGAGGAGCTTAATGCAGTCTTTTCATCAATGAGGATTTTGGCCGAGATGCTGAAGAGCTTGAGCCTTCTCTTTGAGCTCTGCAGATTGGCTCTTTCTCACCCCAGGTGGTCCTCTGTGGTTAAACAGAGCAGGCCCTGTGGTCAGAAGTGCTGCTGAGCAGTTACATCTTGGGGAGCCAGGTATTCACTCCCCACTTCCCCCTGGTTCCAGGAGCACCCTTCTCCTCTGCTCGTTGTTTTGGGGATTCTGCTCACCTCCAGAGTTAAATTTAGCTCGGTGCCACGCAGCTCCTACATCCTCCAGAGTTAATTAGTGGTGCTGTGCAAGCTGAATCATGAAGTGCATCATTAAGAATGGCACACAGGTTAGGAAAAAAGTCCAGCCAGCAGAGCTTCAAGGCACCTCCTTTTTCCTGAGGCTCCACAGGCTGTTTCCCCAGTTTCACTTTTATGTGGCACTGTTGTAACGACTGCAGGGGCTGGATGCAGCTGCCAACAAAAACTGGCAAAACAGAAGGTGGAAGAGGTCTCTTAATTGGATCCAAGTACCAGTTTCTCTAGAGGGTCTTTCCTTACCAGGGAGGAACTGTTGAGCAGTGCAGGAGCAGGTCACACCTGCAGAGCAAATGGATTTCCTCAGTCTGAAGACATCCACAGAGCAGAGTAATAATATCAGAGTGTGGTTTTTAAGGGACGTCTGAGAATGCAAAGGAATTGCCCTTTATTAAAAAGGCCAGACCAGAGTCTCTCCTGGTGCATATCGAGTGCAGAGCTCAGATCTTTCACAAGGATCCTTTGCTGGAGAGGGGAGGAGGGAGGTGGGTGGAGAAGAGGAGGAGACAGCCAGGGAGTTTAACTCTTAAGGACCTTCTTCAACAACTTTGCTTTGCAGAGAAATCTTTGCCATGGGAGCATCTTCTCCCTCATGAGTGAGGTCTTTCACTTCCTCTTTTGTCCCTGTATTTTTATTCTCCTTCAGCCCATGCATCCCTTATAGGTTTTGTGAAATGTCTTACTGCTGACTTCTATTCATTGCCACTACCATTTCTTGTTTTCTATGGAGAAGAATTTCACATTTATTTTCTACTTCATGATTTGGCTTTTGCTGGTCCTCCAAGCCAGAGCAGCTTTTTGCCAGCTCAGCCTTCTTTCTTTTCCACAGGATTGTGGTTCCTCCATGTAGGGAGGAAAATGGTCTTGAACAGTTCCCAATTATCAGGCACGTATTCATGCTCAAATTCTTTCTTTCAGTTGTTTTGCTTTGTAATTATTTTCAGCTTTGTTAAGCTGGCATTGGAAATCATCAAGTAGATACATTACTCATTTGGACTTTATTCTATTTGCACATAACAAATGTAATCAAATCAGTCTCTTGTACCTAAGCTGCTGCTATATTTTTACATTCTGTCATCAGTTCCCCTTGATCTGCAAAAATGAGGTCTAATATAGAATTTCTTCTATGTTATATGCAATTGTTTTTGTGTCTGGATATTTTCGAGTGTAATTTTAGGAATTCGGAGCACATTTTTAGTATTTGCAGCACAAGGCTCCAACATATGGCTTTCAAAATGAAATCCCCACAGAAATGCAGCTCTCTTTCTTGAGTAGAATAACTGTGTTTATAATAGCTCAGTGCTACATGAAAATGATAGTGTTGTTAGTAATATTGAACAGAATTTTTGAAGAATTCAATAAATATTTCTGTTCCTTACAAGGGAAAAAGGGAGATTGTGTGATCATGTCTTTTAACAATAAAACACCTTTTATACTGAATGAGGATTGTATAGCAGCTCTTAATTAGAGATAATAAAAACCCAGCAAGTTACATCTGTGTGGAAGAATTTTAGCTGTGTGCCATTATTTTTTTTTAAGGGATAAACAAGGTGGCTCGCAGAACTACGGATTTTTCTGCCTGACATTAATCCTAGACAAAATAATAGAATTGCTGATAGGGCATGTAATTAGTAAAGAATTAAAGGGATTAATGCAAGTAGTGTCAATCAACATGGGCTTAGAGAATATAGTTCTTGTCTAATTAGATTTTTTTTTTCTGGGAAGATTACAAATTGTGTTGATAAATGTAATAGTACTGATATGATAAACTTCTGGGAAGGCCTGAGGATCTGATGTGATCTCATGGCTGACCCTGCAGGTTGGAGTAGGTCACCTCCTGAGACCCTTTCCAACCTGGAATACCCAGTGGTCCCTTGCAAGAATTGCCTTTGGCTAAAAATATCTTCTTATACAAGGCTGGGATAATAGAAAACCAATTAGGCACCACTGGAATGGATAAGTGTCGTGGTTTGAAGGCAAAACGAGTGAGAGGCTCCAAGTCAGAAATACAATTTAATAAGAAGAAAGGTAAAAAGGTAAAATAAAATAAAATAAATGCAATAACATGAAGGACCACTGACAGAGTCAGAATACAACCTGAGCAGGATGATGGAAGCAGTCCAGGTGAGGTGCTCTTCCTGAAGCAGTGATCCCACAGACAGGTCTGGTAGCCCTGGTCCTCTGGGAATCCAGTGGGTAAAGGCTGCTTGTACTGTTCCAAATCCCCGATTATATCCATGTGGGAATGCTTGGCTCCTCCCCCTGGGTGGAGCATCTCCCAATGGGATGAGGAGTTGTGAAGTGGGTTCTTGATGGCCCATTAAACAGAGAGAGCTCCTGGAGGGAGTTCCCTGTGAGTCCTGGGCAAGGCATTGATGGGCCATTAGAAGAAGACAGCCCTACACTAGAGCTCTGCCCCACTTGGTTTCAACAGTTCATCAAGATGGTGATAGAATAAATACTTTGTGTACATCCTGCACTACAACCCAGGACAATAAGGAACTGCTGTACTCTCCAGTTTTAAATGGAAATTCATCAGTGAATGGACATACTTCTAATGGAGTCCTGGGGATTATCACAGATCCACCTCTGTGGTGAGGTCAGAATCTGAAGATCACTGAAATAAAAGACAGATCACCAGAGCAGAATGATTTGGGTCCCACTAGTAACCTAAATGAGAACAAACAACATCCTTTAATAGGACCCATGTAGGGCTGAGCCATGTCCAGGGAACTGTGGACACTGAGAAAGAAGTGTGGAGCTGTGGGGCCATCACCAAGCACAGACTCCTTGAAAATGTCATATTTGGGCATATAAAACCAGAAATATTTGAGACAAGGAGGAAGGGGCTCCTCCTGCAGTTTCCAGTTGAGGCTTTGGCAGTTGAAGGAAAATGTTGTCATCGACATTTGGAGAGGATTGAGAAAAAGGACTCATTAAATGATTGGGAAGCACCTCCACCCACTGGGGACTGGAGGAGACACTTTGCATCATCTGACAGAGAGGAAGGTGACAGAGAGTTTTGATCACTCTGATGGACAGAAACAAATACAGTGAAAAAGCTGAGTTCAGTCCAGCAAATAAAGGCAATGAAACCCAGCAGAGAGAAACCAAAGGTAGAGGAACTCAGACTAGACATAAACCACACTCAGCAGTGAGGGCAATTAACCACTCACTACACCACACTGAGAAATATGAAGCTCTCTGTTTCACTGGAAATTTTTACATGGTTATTCTTTTCCTGGTATTTCTGCTCCAGTTATAGAAGGAACCAATTCTGGGAAGTCTCGTGACCTGTGTTATCCAGGGGGTCAGAAGTCAAGATCACTGTGGTCTCATCTGGTTTTGTCATCGATTGCTCCAAGGGCCTCTGACACGACGTGTGCTCCCAGCTCAGCTGCCTGTGTCCAGCACAAGAGGAGGGCTCACAAAAACAGGCTCATCTAGTAGGGGTTCATGAGATTTTTTTTGTTTCTTACCAGCTTTGATGAGGATTTTAGGAAAAAAAAGAAACAGGACTGAATTTTCTGAAAACCTTGTTGCTTACTAAAGCATTGTGGATACAGATTAATTCACTCAGTTTCTTATTGATTCCCTCCCCTCTTTGGAGACCAGAGGCACATCCACAGAGGCTTCACTCCCTCACCAGGAGGGGCTGATACTGATGTGGTTTATGTCTACTGATGCTTTCCACTGGCTGAGGAGATACCCAAGACTAAGTGTGATGATCAGAAGGCGAAGTGAGGAGGGATGAATGCCCCAAGATTGGTGTCCACAGCCCTTGGACTTTATTCTCATGTGGCTGTTAATTCATGTTCTGATTAAGCTCTGAAAGTGCCCAAATGTTTTTAAACTCCTGAATATTTTAAAGAAATCACCTAGACGTTTGGAAACAGTAGGGGAAAAAAGAATAGCAGCCTGTGAATGAATGTGATTAACGGGTCATGGTTATTCCCAGATCATTCTTTTTAATATAATTACTTCATTACAACATAGCCATGTCACAGAACTTCTATAAATAAGTGCTGATTTCTGGCTGCTTGGACTCTTTAAAGTCCAGACCTTGGAGAGGAAAAGAAATTTGGAATGGAGAAAAATAGCAATTAGAGTTAAATGGTAAAATGGAGAGTTAATGTGTAGTGAGTAAAACTCCTTTCAGTGGAAAATGTTTTTTGTGTTAACTTTTGCAAGAAAACAGTTTTCCATACTTGTCAGGCTTGACAGTTAAAGTTAATGGTGTTGAAGAACAGAGTACTGAAAAATGTTCCCTTCAGTGTGAACGATTGAGAGTTTGCTCAAATAGTTACTTTTGGCCAAGGGTGCTGGCTTTTGCCTAATGCTTGGAACAAAGATCCTTGCTGTGTTACTGGGATGGGGACAGCCCCAAATTTATGACTTCCCAATTAAGATGACATGACCTATTTTGTTGTACTGTTGATCCCTTTTTGAATACAATGCCATTCTTTAAATGTATTTCCCACCTCCACCCCCACCCCGCCCCGCCGGCCCTGTCTGGAAAACCACATCAAGCAAATGCTGATCTCACTCTTTACAGGAGTAAAGCTGGGGATGTGCTGGGGTGCTCAGAGACAGAATTTGAGTGAATCTGCACTGAAAGCAGACTGAATAGTGAGTTGAATGGTTTCTACCCATTACATGTTATTTAGCAAGGTAGTTAGAGATGGAAATCTCTCCTGTCATATATTGTATGGCCAAGAGAGGCTGTCCAGCAGCAGAGCTGTCTCTCCCTTGGCTGTGGTGGGGGCAGAGGTTTGTAAAGGAGTTGAGTGGCAGCAGAAGCATGGCTAGGTGCTCTGGGAATCTTTCCTCAGCCATTTCTGGCTGCCTGGTAACTCTCTGGGGAGGGAAGGGTTTTTCACAAGTGCCCATCAGTCCTACAGACATGGACCTGCTTGCTCCTTACTCACCCCAGAACTTCCAAAAATATTGTGCCTCTGATCTGTAGTGGGTGGAAGCTGAGGGCAGTTTCCCTTTTAACATCAGAGGGTTTTGTCTCTTGAAGCATCCTCTGGATTTTCATCTACTTGTGACCCTGATAAATCAGTGTTTTCCCTGTGGGGAAATGCCTTCTGCTTTTGTTCTGACTGTGGCCCAGGTTCCTCCAAAGCAAAGGCTCATGAATGGACTTTTGAAATCTGTCTGCCGTCCCCTTTTCCAGCCTCCTAATTTAGTGCTGCTTTTTACTATTTGGACCTCTCAGAATATCTGAATTCTACCTGTTAAAGAGCCTTGTAAATACGGAGTCAGCGTAGGTTGGCAGAGGTCCACTGGTCTCCAACAAGAGCTGGTTGGCACCATCTGGGAATCGAGTCTGGTGTTCAGAATAAATTCATCAAGAGAGCCCAGAGAGGCAGAGATTAAAATTAATAGAGTTAAAGCTCTGGTTTAGAGCCCACCCTTGTCAGAAATTATATTTTCCTGAGTTCATATTGAGCAAGACTGCACTGCATGGCAGAAGAAAGCCATAAACCCCTTGAGGCATCCATACACCCTGGGCAGGCGGATGTGCACGTTCTGAGTTCAATGCACAGCTTTGGAACTGCTCCTTTTCCCAGCTTTCCCCTTTGCTTTATCCTGTTTGGATATCCTGGAGAGTTTGGTTGCAAAGAGAAATTGTGGAGCCTTCACTGTAAACATCTGAGAGTGCAATGTGTGCATTTTAAAGTTAAAAGGTTTCCCTTTAAATGTGATGTTTTTAATGCTTCAGTAAATTAAACTCTGAATGATACCCCCATGACCCCAGTGATATGGGGGGCTGAGGGGCAGCAGGGTCTGGAAGCATTAATTAATTAATAATCAGTTGTTAATAATTAATAATTATTAATAATAATGCAAGGCAGAGCTGGAGCCTCTCACCCTCCTCCAGCTACACCTCACTGGAGGTACTGCAGTGATCTTGCTTAGATGGATTCTGGGATCAGCATCAGGCCAGCAGCAGATTAAGCCTAGGGAAGAATGTTGATTATGTCCACCTTCACATCTGTCCAAGAGGGGCTTTGTTAATGCTACAGCTGAGTCACAGTCCCCTGGCTTGGTAGGTGAATGTGTTTATCCTGGAGAAAATCCTACATTTCTCACTTGGTGACTTCTGAGAACCCATATTTACCAGTGCAAGGGGCTGGAGAGAGCAAGGAGGTGGCAAGATCCACATGGATGAAGTAATTAAATTACTACTTTGACACATATTTCTCGGGGAGGGTTGGAGGATTTTCAGATTGACAAGGACTTGAGCAAAAACGTTCACCATGTGGTTCCCAGAATGGTTCCTAAATCCAGCTTTAGGTCCTGTCATAAAAGAATATTGATTCCTACTGTCACAGAGGAGCTGCATCTCTGAACTGTGAGTGCTGCTGGTGCAGAGAGCCTAAATGCCCAGAGATGGAGTCAGAGCCCAGTTTTGTGCTCCTACTACTGAAATCCAGGAAACAGATCACTTTTTTCCTGCAAACTACGTTGCTCATGGATGTTTTCATGAGGTATGAAAGTTTTCTATGAAGAGTGATTTCAAGTTACCCTCCTACTTATCCTCTGTGCTAGTAAGCCTTAGGAAAAATAAAACTGACCCCCAGATGAGCTGACCCCCTTGCTGACAGAGAGTTTTCCATTTAGCTCAATTTATGGGTGTGGATTTGGGCTGGTCATTGCTGTGCCTGGCTGGGTTCACAGCCATCTGCCTGGTGCTGGGATTCCACATGCTGCCTCTTCAGCCAGGCTTCAGATGGTCCCTGTGGCAGGAGAAGACCACATTCTCAGTTATGTGGTGGCAATTCATGGGTTTTTAAATGGAAGGAAATTATATTGTTATCTGTTTGGAAGCAACATTGCAGCACTCTGTGTGGAAAGGAAAAATGTGCCTGTCCTGGGTTGTAGTGTAGGATGTAGACAAAGTATTTATTCTCTCACCATCTTCGTGAGCTGTTGGAACCAGGTGGGGCAGTGTTTCCCAGGCCCCTCCTTTGGGCTCTTCTGCTAATGGCCCATTAACGCCTGGCCCATGACTCACAGGTAACTCCCTCCAGGAGCTCTCTCTGTTTAATGGGCCATCAAGGACCCACTGCACGACTCCTCATCCCATTAGGAGATGCTCCGCCCAGGGGGAGGAGCCAAGCGTTCCCACCTGGAGAGAATCTGGGATTTGGGACAGGACAAGCAGCCCTTACCCACTGGATTCCCAGAGGACCAGAGCTCCCAGACCTTTCTGTGGGATCACTGCTTCAGGAAGAGCACTTCACCTGGACTGCTCCCACCATCCTGTTCAGGGTGTGTTCTGACTCTGTCAGTGGTCCTTTGTGTTATTGCATTTATTTTATTTTATTTTATTTTACCTTTTTACCTTTCTTCTTATTAAATTGTATTTCTGACTTGGAGCCTCTCACTCATTTTGCTTTTCAAACCATGACAGTGCCCAATATGTTTAGCATTATAATAATAATAATAATTATTATTATTACTATGGTTGTAACCCGTCCTCTTCTCTTGAAAGTAGAGGTGGCCTTCAGAAGACTCCAAACTGCAAGGAATTTAGCTTTGTTTCCCCCTCCAAGAAATATGTTTGCTTTTAATGACATTTTCATCTATAAAAGCTAAAAATGACATGCCTTATTAAATTCAAAGCACTCTGGGACAGTTTGCTCTTTTTTGGCTGAGAAGGTAAGACTTTCCTCTGAGAGGATCACGTTTTCTGTTGGGTTTGGTGTTTTGTCTGCCTGCCAGCTGCAGTTTTGTGTGGTTGTGGAAAGTGGAGGGGACCCTTGAAGTTTCATCCACAAACCTGGGGCTCTGAGGGGCTGATCTCTCCTTCCTGCACGGAGAGAAGCTGTTTCTGCCTCCTCCTTTTGTCAGGAGGAGAGGGGATGGTGCCAGCACAGCTCATAAAACCCTTCAAGCTAATCACACCTGGACTTTTCAAACCTTTGCTGTCATCAGAAGATGTTTCTAGTTGCAGTCTAGAATTGTACAGCAAAAATCACTGGGAGACAGCTGATTTTGGGAAGGGAGGGAATGGCTGAAACAACAATAATTTAAAACAAAATTGCAAAATTTCAATTTGGGGCATGTCAATGTACAGTGCTTCAGTTTAAATCCTCACCTTAGTTCATACTCAAAGCTTTGTCATGTACACCTGGGCTCAGGTTGAACAAGGTCACATTTTCTTTCACTTACTGAGATACATTTGGGTTATTTCCAGTTTCTCATCTCTTACTGATTGTTTTAAGACAGTCATAGATGTAGTTCAGGGCAGGTTACCTGTCTTCTGGAGAGCAGCAAAAGGAACTGGAATATTATGCACAAGCAAAATCGCAACCCTTCTCTTTTTATTGCAACAACTGGATGTGGTTTTAGAATGTTAAGGTGTCTATTAAGTAATTCAAAGTCAAAAAACAATCATAGTGGGGTGATTTTTGCTTCTGATGAACTCTCCAGTATTTTCTCCATTCCCCATATGAGTTCCTGCCCTGAGAGGAGAGTCTTAGTGCTCCTCCACAGCACTGACTTTTTTACATGCTCATCTGTTTTAGGCTGCATGTGGTGATTAGATAGAGAAAAACACAAAAATCAGCAGCAGGATTAATTAGTGAGGGGCACCCACCACGTAACAGTTTGTTGGTCATGGTGTTGCAGGACATCTTTTCCTCCATAATCAAACACTCGTTTCCCAGGAGACCTTGTGCCCCCTTCACGAGTTTCTGGAAGATTTTGCAGGGGGTTGAAATGTTTTTGCAGCTGATCCACATGAAATACCATCAGGTTAAAGGAAAAGAAAAGCCACGTTTGCTGGATTATGGCTTCCAAATCCTTCAACTTCTGGAGAAGGGCAGGAAGGGGATTGGAGAGGGAATCACGACTGGAGCAATTAATCTCACTGCAGCTTGGACGACCCTCGTCACGGGCTGACAGTGATTTATGAGCAAGGCTTTCATATTTTTCTACTCTGTCTTGTGCAGGAGCAAAGTTAGCTCTGCCCCAGTGTGAGCTGGGATTGTTCCATGGCCTTTTCCAGCCTTTCTGGGGACAGTTTGTGGCCTCCCATCATCACTGGGGGACATGGGGGCTGCTCCTCTGCCTTGCCTATGGTGGGGATGGTTAATGTGAGATAGGCAGCAGGATCTGGAGCTGCTCTCACCACTGGTTGCCCATGAACAAGTGACTGTGCTGAAATGGCACAGCTCCTCTTTGGGTTCAGCTGTGGAATGAAACAGGTCAAGCCAGGGCTGTTCTTGTTCGCTTGGAGCAGAGCCTGACCCCCACCTAGCTCCACCCTCCCATCAGGGAGTTGTAGACAGTGAGAAAGACCCCCTTGAACTTCCTTTTTTCCAGATCCCTCAGCTGCTTCTCAGCCCACTCTGCCTGGCCTTGAAACACCCCCCTTGCTCCCTCCCACCTGCAAAGGCACTTTTGCCACAGTTCAACTCCATAAATCAAAACATTTGCTGTACCTCTGACCTGTAATTCATGTTATCTTCAGCCAACATGCTGCTGGAGAGCCAACCAAGAGGTTGTAGAAGCTTGGAGGTGGTGTTGGTGCTGATCAGTGGCATCCTTGATGGTCTTGTAGGTTTTTTTCTATCCTGAGTGATGGTTGCATAGGTGGGAGCTGCCAAAACTCCCAGGAATCCCATGTGGACACTGGGCATCTGACTTCTGGTGCCAGGAAAGTTCTTGATTAGGTAGTTCAGGCCACATTTACATGTAATTTTCATGCATGAAGTAATTTGAGGGTTTTTTTTTACAGTGGAAAGACTCAAGTCCCCTTTTGCACCCCATTCGGAGGGAATTTTGCTCATTTGTTCAGTTTGGACAGGAACACGTTTGTTGTGCTAAGGTGAAAGACTAGATGTGAGACTGAGGAATAGAGCTGGGTTGCATTCTTTATCCATCTCTAAATTCAGCTGCTTTAGAGCTCTCACCAGTTCAGACCATCCCAGCTGCTGGTGGGGCAATCTTTGGTGTAATTTCACCTTTCTCAGCCGTTTTGAAATTTGGGATTGTTGAAGCTTTCTGCTGAAATGCAAACAGCATCTTCACCTCTGATCTCATTCATTTCCTGAAGCTGCCCTTGCCTCTTTCTTCCACCCAAATCCAGGCAGAGGTTTCCACGAGGTCTTGAGCAGCCTTAGAACATTTCCCCAGATGATTTTCATTTCCTTCTGCCTCTGCCCTTCTCCAATCCAGCTGGGAGCTGAGGTTTCCAAATACCTTGAAGAAAAGCTATTCTTGTGGTTTTGCTACGAGCTTCAGGGGAATTCATAGGGAACATTTCTCGAGATTTTCAGCTTTGTTTTCTAGGTCTTGCAGCTTTAGACCACTTATCAAAATGTAGATGCTGAACTGAATTAGTGAACTACTTGAAGATTTCCTGTCACATATAATATATAATAAATATATAATATATAATATAGGTGTCATACCTGGAGCTAGTGGGGGTTATGATATAATATATATAATATAATATAATATAAT
>VWZU01008219.1:83009-111429 GCA_013397095.1 Sterrhoptilus dennistouni | reverse complement strand
ATATATATTTTATAATATATAGTTTACATATAATATATAATATAAAACATACAATATATTGCATGGGTGTCATACTTGGAGCTACTTTGTGGGTTAAAACCACTTTTGTGCAGAAGCCAAAGGACAGACATCATTCAGAGGAGAAAAGTCAGTCCTGGACACATTCAAATGTCCTTACCACAGCTAAGCCTGCTCTAAATTCTCTGCCAAAACTTTTTGTTCATTAAAAAAAATAAAAGAAGTATTTTAATTAAATACAAATTTCTGTGGAATATATCTGCTGCTTTCAAAAAGCATCCACACTTTAGTGGTAATTCAAAGCCAGACCATCATGGCTCAACAGAACTATTTACATTTGAAAGCTTTTCAGTTAAAAATGTGTATGTTTTGGAATTGAAAATCTGTTTTATGGCTTTCATTTTTATGGGAACACTGGAAAAATTTCTGCTTCAGGGAAGGACTATTCTGACTCTAGTAAGATTTTTATTCTCAGAACCAAGCACTTTTTTCTCAAAGAGACATTTTTACATGTTGTTTCTCATGTATTTTTCTTCCCTCTTGCCTCTCAGACCATTTCCCTTGACTTGCTTAACCCTACTTGAAAACCAGTATGAGCAATGGGGTTTTGTGTTACTGGCTCTGTTGCCTGGCTCACTGTTTTGGGCAGTTAAACAAACATCCTGGAAAGCTCTCTGGCCTGACTGCAGCCACAAAAATGCAGGTTTCACAGTGGAAGCAAGCTGGAAGGTTATTTTCAGGCCTGAGATATATAGCAGCACTTTATCCACCTGAGCCCAGCCTCTGCTGAACGATCCAGTGCTATGGGCAGGGCAAGCCCCGATGATTTTAATATAAATGGGAATGACAAGATGAGAGGCCAAATGCTGAGTGGATTTAATCATCTGACAAGTGCAATGATTAATCTTAAATATTCTCTAGTCAGTCCCAGAGTGGAATTTCTGCTTAGAAATGAGGCCATCAGCCACGGACATTTATTTGCTGGCAGCCGTGGCCATGATGTGAGCAGCAAACTGAGGAAGTTCTGGTGATGTGCAAAGCTGTTAGCAGTGACAGACGATGAGTTGTTAAATAACTGCACAACTCATCAGGCATGGAAAGGTGCTCCCAGCCTGGAGTGGGGCTCTACCTTCCCTGGAGAGCCACCATGGGCTGGGGACATGTGGGCTTTCCACAAATTGTGTGATTTTTGCCTTGCCAAGTGCTGCTGCCTTTGCTTTCTTCAGGCTGGGGTTCTTTCCCTTCAGGAAAGCTCCTTTCCCTTCAGGAAGGAATTACAGAATCTTTTTATTTGGCAGAGGTTCACACTGGCTCCTCATGCATGGGAAGGCTGAAGGGGAGATGGCAGCACCAGGCTGTGTGCCTGGTGAGGGGACATTTTCATTCTGGAGTTGGCCTCTTGTATTTCTCACACGTGAGTTTGGTTTCCAGCCCAGGTCCAGGTCAGAGCAGGCAGTGAAATCAGATTTCCAGTGGCTTCAGTACAACCTCATCTCCTAGTCTGACCTGGGCAAAGCTGGAATGTGTCCAAAGCAGGGCAACAAAGCTGAAACACAAGTGTGATGAGGAGCTGGGAAAGGGGCTGAGCCTGGAGAAAATGTGAGAAATGGATTTGTAGAGGATTCCCAAAGCTCACAGAGTCTTGTCCATCTGTGTGCAAACTCTGAGATAAGGTGTGCTGACTGAGAAAGGCCATGGGATAGAGAAGATGTTGTTGAGATATAAATTGAACTGAAAACAAGTGTCAAATGATGGCCTTGCAAACAGACCACATATTTTGGAGAATTAGAACTGTGAAAGATGCATTGTAGTGAGACCATGTGGGGTAAAATAATCGGTGATTGGTGTTAGAAGTATCAGCAGCATTGTGTGGCAGAAGCTAATATGTTTATTGAAAACATTTTTAAGGTATTGTAACAAAGAAATAGTTTGGCTTCTGATAGAATGGGGTTGAGTTTTACACCTATTGTGTCTCACCCTTCTACGAGATTGATAATGGAATAAAATCTTTAAAAACACCCCTCAGTTGCCCCATCTCCGTAGATCTGGGTTTTTCCAACACCTGGGCAGAGCTGGAATGTGTCCAAAGAAGGGCAACAAAGCTTTGGGAAGGGGCCGAAGCACAAATCTGATGAGGAGCAGCTGAAGGAGCTGGGAAAGGGGCTCAGCCTGGAGAAAAGGAGGCTGAGGGGGAACTTCTGGCTCTACACAACTCCCTGAGGAGAAGGTGGAGCCAGGTGGGGGTGAGGCTCTGCTCCCAGGGGACAAGAGACTGGACAAGAAGAAAAAACCTAAAGTTTCACCAAGCAGGGTTTATATTTCCCATTTCTTCACTGAAGGGGTGGTCAAACAGTGGTGCTGGGCAGGGAGTCCTTGCAGAGCCTTCTTTTGAGTGCTCACCAACACCTATCAAGCAATGCTGGGGCTCAGTGCTCAGCAGACAATGTGGAGAAAGCTTGGCAAATGAGATTTGTTAGAGCAGACACTGCAGAAAGTCAGAGCCATGAAAAATGTAAGCCTAATACGCATTATTTATGATGTGCTGGGGTTTCCTGATGGGGTGTTTCAGGAGTCCTGTGTGACCTGGCTTGGGTAAAGATCCTCCTGGAGCAATGCTGATGAGCTCCTCTGAAACCTGAGGGGAGAAAAACCTGCAGTCACTGATGCTGCCTCTGAAGTTGGGCTTGCAAACACTTGATTTGGGATGGCATTCCAGCATGGAGCAGGTGAAAGAAAGGCCATCAGTGCAAGTGCCCACAGGGCCATCAGTGGGGCAGCAGGGTAACAATGGGTTTATTTAAAAGATAGAATGTGTTGTACAAATCCTCCTTGCTCCCAGATTGGTGGTGTCCATACTGACTGTGGAAACCTGGCTGCAGCCATTCTGCATCAATTTCATCAAATGATGCCTCTCGTTTATGGCTAGACTTGAACCCCAGCACTTTTAAGAGAAAAAAAAAAGTGTTGTGATGCCCTGAATTCTTTCTGCTTGATAATATCAGGCAGCCATTCCACCACCTCTTTGAGAAGCAGCGCTTGGTGCTTCCACATGACAGGAGAAAAATATTTTAAAGAGCAGTATTAATAATAATAGCAACATTAAAGTGTGGGGAAGGCTTACAAAGGTAATTCTGAGATCCTTCTCAGTAATGCAGGCTATTAACAAAAGATAATCACCTTTAAGTTAGTCACCTTTAGCCCTGGAGTAAAATGGAGGCACAATTATTCAATGCGGCACAGAAGTAATTTAAAGGGAGATGGATGAACAGTCAGCTCACTCAGTTCTTGCTTGGGAAACCAGCCAGGGCCATGTTCAAAAGGGAGGAAAACTGAGTGAAAAGAATGGCAGCAATAAGTGAGTCATTGCTGGTGTCCTTCTCTCCATTCTTCCATTGAATCTGGAGTTATTCACTCTTAGGAGCATGAAAAGCGAAAGGGGGGGAAACAGGAGAATCACATTGAAAAGCAGCTCTTCATGTTCCTTTTATGAGTGGCTTTGGGAGGCTTTTTTACTCTGGACTGCCATGAAACATCTAGGTCCATTCTCTGTGTCAGAGGGCAGGGATTTTGTCATCAGAAACTGCTGGCCATGCTCATCCTTTCTGTCATGCTGGGTCTGTGGCAGAGGGGTAGCCAGAAGAACGAGATGGGAGAGTCCACAGATGGCTGAACATGAGCCAGCAGTGTGGGCAAGAAGGTCAATGGCTTCTGGTCTGCATCAGGATTGGTGTGGCCAGCAGGAGCAGGGAGGTCGTTCTTCCCTGTGCTCGGCACTGGTGAGGCCACACCTTGAGTGCTGTGTCCAGCTCTGCCCCCTGAGTTTAGGATGGACATTGAGTGCTGTGTCCAGCTCTGGCCCCTCAGTTTAGGAAGGACATTCAGACCCTTGAGCACGTCCAGAGGAGACCCCAAGGCTGGTGAGGGGCTGGGAACACAAACCCTGTGAGGAATTACTGAGGGAGCTGGGGTTGTTTAGCCTGGAGAAAAAGGAGGCTCAGGGGTGACTTTATCACTTTCTACAACCCCCCGAAAGGTGTCTGTGCTCAGGTGAAGGTTGGTCTCTTTCTCCAGGCAGCACTGACAGAAGGAGAGGACACAGCCTCAAACTGAACCAAGGAAATATGGGTTGGATATTAGGAAAGAGTTTTTTACGGAAAGGATGATAAAGGACTGGAATGGCCTGCTTGGGGAGGAGGGGGAGTCACCATCTCTGGATGTGTTTAAACAAAGACTGGATGTGGCACTGGGTGCCAGGGTTTAGTTGAGGTGTTGGGGCCAGGTTGGACTCGATGATCTTGGAGGTCTCTTCCAACCTGGTCATTCTGTGAATTCTGTGAGTTGTGTATGGAAAAGGCACTTGTCTACTGAAACAGGGCTCAGGGAATTGCCATCAGCAGGGCCAAAAAGACGTGACCACCTTGCTGTGCTGGAAACAGGAGTCTCTTTCTTCACAGCTGCTGTGGGACCCCTTGCCTTGTGTTCATACCCTGCCTTCTTCCCAGAAACTGGCCTGAGGTTGCTGGAGAACAAGGGCTTTCTAGTTTTTGTCAGGTTGCTTCTGAGGGCTCCCTTGCTAGTTTTTGTTGTTTAAAAGGGTTATTGGAGTTTTATGCTAGGCAGAAGGAATGTGTGGACTCTGGAAGCAGTTATGAAGTTTCAAAAATTACTTTGAAAGGTCTTTCAAGCTGCAAAGAGGAGCAGTTGGGGCCCTTGGAAATGCCCAAGGCAGGGCTGTAGCCACATGCAAGTCCCCTGGACAAGCTGGCTCTGATTCGCCATCTGAACTTGCATTCAAGCAGATAAAATTCCCAATTTTAACATTGCCACTGATTTTCTTTTCCACAGAAAGAAGTGCTGGAGCTGGGCATCCAAACTCATCTGTTTTCTCTGTGTTGCCTTGATGAGGAACAGCAGGGTGACAGGAGGGCACGAGATGAGCAGAGACTGGCAATCCTCATGGCATGTGGCTCAGCCTGACCCTTACCCTGGAGCAGCTGAAGAAGTCTGTGAGAGATCAGCAGGTATGAGAAACTGCAAAGAGTATAAACTCCTTGGGAGTTGCTGTGAGAGGCATTGGGAGAGGCCACTAATCCACCAGCCAGAGGGAGAAGTCCAGTCCAGCCCAGTCTGGAGTGGGATAAATTCTGTGTTTCTGTTTTATGTCCTGCCTGTGCAAGCAGGGGCCTTGCCTGCTCATTCCTGCACTGTTCCCCAGTGCCTCTGTCTGGACTGCTGCCCACTTTGGCTTTATAAGCACTGTGGTAGGAGCTCAGTACATGAATATTCTCAGAGATATTTCTGCAGTGTTCACTCTGATTACTCCTTTTCCATTGCACAGCTCATGTGCAGGGTCCTGACCAGAAGCTCCTGAGCTGGTGGGTTGCCTGGTCTAGACACCCCCAAATCCTGGTTTTAGTGTTGCTACTGGGTGCAGTCATCCCTGTCCTAGAGAAGGGGTTTGTGTGAGAGCAGTGCTGCTGAGGGAGTCCTTCAGAGGAGTTTGAGGGGCATGGGGGAGGCTGTGAATGTCCACCAAGGGTTTTTTTTGTGCTGTGGTTACTGACCATGGCCAGGATCAGTGTGGAGCTAGAGGAGAACTCACCTTGCACTGGCAAGTGGAGGGTGAGAGGGAGTAGGGAACTGGTATCTGAGGAGACAGGGAATTGGTATCTGCTTTTGCAACTGGACAAGTTTGATGACAAAACCATCAGTCTGGGTTTTTTGTGTGTTTATTTGGGTGACATGTTATGGGAGGCCAGCAAGGGGCAATGGCACAAGGAGAGGGAGGTGTGGATTCTGTCCCTGCTGCCTGCGCAGCTCAGTGGACCAAGGAGGGCTGCTCTGTCTGGAAATTCTCTGTCTGCCATCAGCACCTTCACTGTCGGTGAGTCTGAATCCTGGGCCCCCAATCAGGGTGGTAAACATTTAGGACTCCACCCAGGGAACCATAACCCCAGCAGAGACCTTTCCCCCCGCATTGCAGGTTTAGGCATTTCATCCCAGAATTTCTCTCCATGGATTTTGGGGTGTGGTACCTGCTCGGGACTCTTCACCCCGTAAAACGTTGCTCTTTGTCCTGCTCATTGTCCACCCTGTACTTCAGGCTCGTAGTCAAGACTCTGGTGGAGAATATCTCAAGAAGGCAGACAAATCAGCTGTGCAAAAACTGGCCTAAATTGACAGTGCATTGATTGCCCTCTGCTGTTAACCCTTGGTGTGCTGTACAGGGGGCAAGCTCTGACCTCATCCCCTCCTGTGCTATGGGGTTTTCTGGATGCCCTTGGCCTCCAAAACTGCTGAGGTGGATGTTGCTGCCTGTGCTGGCCCATGTCAGCTCCTGGACATGTGTTCTGCTGCCTTCTTGCTGTATCACTGTGTTTTACAAGTCTCATGTAATAGGTGGCACCGAGTTTTTATTGGGCATTGTGTGGGAGACACTTTTTCCTGGAGGATGTACAAGCTGGATCAAACCCCAGCAACTTTCCCTGTTGTGTGAAAATGAGGAACACAGAGGTCTGGGCAGTGTCTTGTGGCTCTTAGAGATGTTTGTGTACCACATTCCTGTTGTAAGCACTGTGGTTTTAGGGAAAGAAAAAAGGGGAAGCAGCTGAAAATCAAATCCTTCATGTGCTTTGTTCACCTGAAACCCAAAGCAATTTGTGAGTTCACTTTCAATATCTTTCTATTAAAGAAGACTTTTTTTTTCTTTTTTTTTTTTTTCCTTTTTTTTCCCCACAGAAATTGCTCTCAGGTTCTTGATCAGCTTGAATAAACACAATGCTCTCCCTTGTCAGAGGGGCCCACTTCAGCTGTAAATCTGATGTTGAGAAATTAGATTTCTCTGCTGCTCCCAAGCTGTCATCAGAAGAGTAAAGACAACAGCCACTGGTGGGGAGAGCTGAGTGTGGCACTGCTGGCATGTGCCTGCCTGAGCTTCCTCAGCTCACCAGAAAGGGAGTTTTGCCCTTCAAATTCTTACGTGGTTTGAGGTGAATGAGCTGCAGACAGAACCTGGGCACCAGGAGCTGTTCAACGCCTGCTGCATTCAGCTGAGACAAATCAGAGAAGTCCCCAGCTCGTGTTAGCCAAGATTTAGAGGTGAAAATAGTGTTTTCATCTTTCAAAAGCCCTGGCAATGATGGGGTGGTGTGTGATCTGTGCATGGTGGTGACACGTTGGTGGTAAAGTGTCCCAGCCACCTGCTGATCTTTGGGGCCAGAACTCCTTTTAAATCTACTAAGAGAAGACTCACAACACTCACTGGTCACTGTAGCATCAAGATACCATAAAGCAGGTCCTCAACTCCAGAGACTGCTTAGAAGAAGAAATTAAAAAATATAAATTCATTAATACAGAACTCTTTGTTCTGCCTTTGATGGCCTTTACTGTTCAAGTTTTCAGGATTTTCTCTGCAGACACAAAATTCAGAAGAGCACTTAAAAAAAAATTAAAGCTGAGATTTTCTTGGAATCACATGTTCCCAGACACAGGGGACCTGAGAGTAAAGCTCCAGATATAATCCTGAGATTTGGCAGTGCTCTTTGTAGCATATTAAGTGATGGTCTACAGCACTCGTTAATTGCTGCAGGCTGAAAACCGATCCTGGCTCCCGACAGAGTCTTCTGCTCATTCTCAGTGCAGGATTCCTCCAGTTCTTCTGGGGGAGTGGGAAATATCACTTTCTAAAGGGCATAGGTACCAAGTTACAGAGTGATATAACCTATGTACAGCTTGAAGAGTGTTCTTAACTGTTTTGTTCAAAACAAAATTTGAGCATAGGCAACTAAGATGATTTACTGATGTGTTCCTGAATAACCATGAAGGGCATTTTGTCTTTATAAGGCTCAAAAATCTGTTGAACAGCAGCGGAGAGAGTAGGCTGTGATCTGGACCTGATGGACACATGCAGAATCAATCCACGTTTCTCCTCTCAATCGTCTGTGAACCAGCCTTTGTGCAGGTCCCAGGAGAGGCAGTGTTACCTGCCAGGTACAGCACCACTCTGAAAATAATTCTGTTTTTAATGTTCATTAATTCTGGACTATTTATGGACCCTAGAACAGGCACTCCTCTGACTTCTGCTTAGGCACAAAAGCTTTTGGGGCAGCAGCTCCTGTCCTAGGTCTGGCGTGGGGGAACCCTGCTGCAAGTCAGGGCAAGGTTTGGAATTTGGGTGGGCTCCCCCCTCTCCATTAGGATGGATTTATGGCAGCTGAACCTGTTGCCCTTGGCCACAGTGGAGATAATCTCTAGGTTCCACTGGAAACATTGTCCCGTGGCTCCCTGCAGATGCAGGAGGGACAGGACTTCCTGGATGAGGAAAGTGATTTGCTGCAGAACCATCAAACACAATTCTTAGGGCACAGTGAAGCTGCCCCTTGTCCTGCTCCAGCCAGCTCACAGCCAAATCCCCTTTATTTTTATGAGCATCCTCCACCTGCTCCTGGACCTGACTCTGCCATTGCCAGGGCTCTGCTGTGGCTGTCTGTCACTGCTGAGCAGCTCTCCCTGGCTGGAGATGTTGCTTTTTGCTTTTTGGCACCGTGCAGGGGAGCAGGGATCTTCCAGGGGTGATTCCCTGAAGATGTCAACCTCTCCTGCCCCGTAGAGCTTCTCACACTGGAAAACCAGCAGCAATTCGCTGTGGAGGGGGGAACAGGGGCAAAAAGGTGATTTATCTCAGGTGGGGATGCCTGTTTTGCTGTCCTCCTGTCCCCTTATCCCTGCCCTTGCTCTGCTGATGCTCCCAGAGCTGGTGGCTCCATGGGGCTTTGTCTCCGTGCATGGGCTGACACGTCCCAGCGAGCTGCCACACAAACACAAACATCAAAGGGCTGGCATGTGTGTGTTTCTCTGAGGCAGCTTTCTAGGTTTTACTGGGCTATAAAACACAGCGATGAGGATATAAAAACAAAGCTGTGATGGACTTAGCAGAGAGCCAAAGCGAGGGAGGGGAGGGATGATGGAAATGAGAAAAAGGGTTATGGGCGAGGAATGATGTATCAGCCCCGTGTCAGGAGGAACAGATTTTGGAATAACTGTGAAGAGCATAAAACTGGTTTAGTCATTAAGGGGAGAGAGGGCGAAAAACACAGAAAAAGAAAGAAAAAAAGAAAAGGAGAGGGAAAAAAGCTGAATAAAAATGACTAAAGGAGGGAACTTCAAAGCATAAATTTCTCGACTGTGTGACACTGATGTTTTGAACAGTTGTTCTGTGTGAGATAGCAGCAGTGATTTTAATGAACTTTAAAGAGCAGCATAAATAGGAGCAAACAAAGAAAGACGATCGCATTAGCTCAGAGCGAGGCACTGAGCTAATTGACTGAACAGGATTTAAATGGCAGGTTATTATTTTTTTATTTATGTGTATAAACATATTTTTTCTATTTGGGCTTAAGAAAATGGAATAGAATAAACCCGAGCAGCTCAATTTGGGCTTTCATGGGAATCAAATCCTGATTTCCGTGAAGAACGTGAGCTTACAAGCCAAAGGGCAGAGAAATGGTGCAGCAGAGAAAGCAGGAGCCTTTTGCTGGCCTGTAAGGGGGCTGGGTGTGTAGAAGAATTCATTTTAGTTTCATGCACAGACTCTCTCTGATGTTTCAAATGGATTTCACAGTGTGGCTGCATGGGGACTCAGAGGATCAGCACCATCAGAAATGGGGTGAAAACAGGTCACCTTGCTCCCGGAGTGGGTCACCTCATTCTCATCCTGGCCTGGAGATTTTCTTAGGCTTTGGATTTTCAGCTTAGAGCATTTGTTTGTACGTGAGCTGTACTGTGAGCTGTGGGCTCCCTGTTCCCACTGCTGTGGGCAGCAAATGTGCAGAGGCAGCTGCTGAAGGAGATGAATCTGCTCCACGTATAGCAACCACTCCTGGGCTCAGATAGTGTGGGGTATCACTGATGGCTGACTTGCTGGACTCAATTAAAAGTCTTTTTATTGATAAACCACATCTCACTACTGCCTTACTGAACAATTAGAATGTTTTCCCCCCAAATCTGGTAAGGGTGAGCGAAGAACTCAGGGAAGAAAACTGTGTGTGAAGTAAATTAGAAAGTCAGCTAATGTCTGAAAGCTGGAAAACTATCAGCCAGATCCACTTGTGGCTCTGACATTTCTTGTCAAACCTCTCTCACCTGTTGTACATTTGGTGGACTCAGAATCACTACTGTGGAGACAGGAAAAGGGAGCCAGCCCTGAATATTTGGTGTCAGAAGCATTCTGGGCTGTAGAGTAAGTGGGTTGTCTTGTTAGACGAATTTGTGGTCCTTCCAGAACTGCTAAGGAAATTAATTAAAAATTACAATCTCTAATTGGGTACATGACTGGAAAGCCAGTGTCCTGTGTAGTTGAGGTGTAGAGTAGTACAAATTCAGATTGCAATCGCTGCTTTTTAATTCCCATCCTGACTTGGTCTGCAAAGACTTCCAAGTTTTGACTGACTTCAGGCATTAATGAGCTCATCAGCTCCTCCCAAGGTCCATCATCCCTCTGCTGCTTGTGAAACAGGGTTTCTTTTGCCCTGGCAAAGAAGTTCCCAGCCCACAGCCCCTGCTTTCACTGTCACTTTTTGAACTGCGTTTTTGTGTGCCATTTCTCCTTGGAAGAGGCTGTGAAGTGATTTCTGTGCTGGCCACCCATGATCCTTTAATATTTTGCCAAAGTCCAGCAGCTGAAGGGGGGAATCATGTCCCTGATTTGTTAACCATGGTTCTGGGTGTGGATCAGAACAGTAGAGCCTGGAGAAAATCCAGCCCTTCTCCATCAGCTCTTCCAACTGTCATCCTCCATCATCATTTTCCTTCTTTGATGAAAGAGCAACGTGGATTCACAAACCCCCAATGAAAGGCAGCCTTTGGTGGAAATGTCATTAATCTGGACCAGGCTCCATATTTGTTTCAAATTAAAATTCTGGAGGAGCCCATGTGCTTTTCATATTCATTCTTCCTCACCATAAAAAGGACTGGCCCAAGATGGACATTTCTGAGCTGCTCAGATGGCGAGGCATTAGAGTAATTACAATTATCAGCACTGAGATTAAGGGATTTGGGTTGAGAAAAGAGGGAATTGAGGAATGAAGAAGCAGAAGGAAGGCAGAGGAAGAAAGGAAAAATGCTTCAGTGCCTTGCAACGTAAAACCAGCTGCTTTCCAGGCCATCAGCTCCTCCTTTCTGCTTTATTTTTAGTGACCACAGTCCCAGATACCATGAGAACTCCTTGTGGATGGAAAGGAGGCCCCCCAGTTCTGCCAGCTTTAGAATCCAGCCTGACTCTAATGCTTGCTCAAGGTTTGCCAGACGTTCAGGGGATAGAAAAGGCTCTTGCAGTGCTGTTTGTAGAAGGTTTAATAGGTCAGTCTGTTCTTTTTGGCTTTGCTGAGCCGTGTTCCTGAGCCAGGCGTTCCAACTTGGCTGGTGCCAAACTGCTGATACAGTCAGTGGGGCTGACTTATGGGAAGTGCCTGGCCTGGCCTGGCCTTGAGGCTGCTGATCTCCCTCCGAGGGGTTCAGGTGGGAGATAGATTCAGAAATCCCCTCAGAACAGGGATATCAGAGCTCCCACTCAGGGATATCAGAGCTCCCACTCAGTGATATCAGAGCTCCTGGTCCTGGCCGTGCTGTGCTTGGTGCTCCTGCTGCTGAGCCTAGAAGGTCCACACTTCATGTCCTTGATGCCTGGAGAGGCTGCCTGGAACAGAGGCCAGACAGAGTTAAAGGGATAAAGTAGGGATTGATTAAAAGGCCTTTAAGGACACACCTTGGGCAGTAAAAGAGCCTGGCCATGGCTCCACCCAAGATGGACAGTGGGTCATGAGTTTTCACACTTTTATAAGTTTTGGTCCATTTCCATATTGGGGTTAATTGTCCAATTCCAGCTCCAGGTTATGCAGTCCCATCCTCCCAGTTTGCTCTCCTCAATTCACTGCTGTTTGCACTTTCTGGGCCTGAAGCTGTAATGGTGTCCTTGGCTCTGGGGCTGGAAAAGGATTGTTTTATCTGACTGAACTGTGAGGAGAACTTGCTCACACTTTATATGAAGTTCAGAGTTACATACTAATGCAGTATAGAATCTGGAAATTATGAAAGCTAAAATTTAAGGCATCATCCTCATTCAGTGGAAATCCTATCCTGGGTTTTCTCATTAGCATGAGCAAGGAGGGTTCATTTGATGCAGGTTTCATAAGGATCCTTCCTCCATGTGTAGCACTCACTTCTCTTTTACCTGCTCTTGGTGCCCTTCAGAGCAGGACTGGCTCACTGATAAACTTCAGTATTATCAGGATTACAAGGATTATTTTTTATGCTCTACTGCGGGACAGTGAGTTTAGACAGAATGACTCTAACAGGAGACCCCACGCATCATCCTCATCCCCCAAGCTGGTGTGGACTGCAGTGGCCACTGGCATTGGGAACAGCCCAACTCCACCCCTGTGCTCTGGGCTGAATGTGCCCCAAAGTTGAGGTTTCTGCAAGTGCAGGTTTTTCTGAGGTCACGCAAACCCTGACTTTACAAAAGCTCATAGATAACCCATATTTTTTGAAGGACATCCCCAATAAAAGGCCTGGTCCAAATTGGAACAGGCAGGGAAGAATTCTTAAGGAAAAATTTTGCTTGAACTGTTTAACTGAGCTGAAAGTTATTTTTGTATCCTCATCCAAGAACGAGGCAGGCCATTTTAGATATAAATTAAAGAGAAAATATTGCTGACGGCAGATTGTTCACCTGTAAAATCTCATCTCAAATCATTAAAGTTTGGCAAAGCTGTGTAAACAACTGAGGCTAAGAAACATTCAGCAGCTTTAAAACTTGATACTATACTGCAGATATTCACAGGCAATTACATCACGCCAAAATAAAAAGTTTTAACTAATATTAAGAAAATTTATGATTAGAACAAGCCAGAATTGAGGTTAGTGCCTTGTGTAAATGTAGATATGATTGGATTGCCTTTCATTATGGCTACCCACTTTTTTTTTTTTTTTTTTTTTTTTTTTTTTTTTTTTTTTTTTTTTTTTTTGCAAATACCTAATCAGAATCTTGTCAAGCATTAAGTGGTAAGAGGGGAATAGCCTGAATACTGAATGAAGGATGTGCTATTGGATGTTTATGCCGCCCCTGAGAAACACTCCACAGTTCACTGTCAGTAGTATCTTGGGACTCTTTCTCAGGAACGTAATAAGCCAGATATATGCTAAAATTCAGAATGTATTTGTTTTGGACCTCTGAGAGCTGGAGCTCTGTGATTCACTGCAAAAGCAAAGCTGTCCCAGAACTGACCTGAAGACTCTTACTGCACATTTTGGTAAAATCTTGGAAGTTCAGAATAGCAGAGGTGAGAGGCAGCTTTCATCTGCTAAACCATCTGTGCTTTTTTTTTTTTTTTTTAATACAAACTCTGTAATTAATATTGGACCTAATGAATTTTGAAAGCCTTAATTGTTTCTTGCTCTTTTTTGCAGTCATTGCAATCCTTTTGCCCCACAAAAAAATGGGTCTGCTCAACTGGCCAAAACAAACCAATTCTGCTGTACTCCGACACCAGGATCACAATAATGAAGTGAACAGAAGTCAGATTCTCTTCAGTGAAATACTGAGAGGCAAATTTAAAATGGTGTTACAAATAATACCTCATAATTACAATGGAAATGATGAGCACCCATAATCATGCCTCACAGCTATGTTTGCTAATAAGAAAGCAAAGCAGATGAGTGTTGTGATGCCTTTTATATAATTTTGAGTGTAGCCTCCCATTTTCAGACCAGCTGGAGCTGCAGCAAACAACCTTCACTGCCTTCAATACAAATAGACTGAGATGCAATGACCTTTGACCCTGTTTTGCTTTACTAGATTATCTTTAAGGTCCCTTCCAACCCAAATATTCTGTGATTCTGTGGTGGTGGGATTGGCAAACATGGGTTTGTTGCCATCTTTTGGATGCTGCTGCATCTTTTCCTCTCTCAGCTCACAAAGATAAGGTAATGATGCCTTAAGTTTTAGCTTTCATGTTTTCCAGATTCTGTACTGCATTGGTATGTAACTCTGAACTTCATATAAAGTGTGAGCAAGTTCTCCTCACAGATTAGTTAGACAAAATAATCCTTTTCCAGCCCAAAAACCAAGGAAAATAACTGCAGCTTCAGGCTCAAAAAGTGCAAACAACAGCGATTTGAGAAGAGCAATGTGGGAATGATGCCTTGGGAAGGCTGAGCTGGAACAGAGACTGGACAGAGCTAAGAGAATAAAGTAGATATTTATTGGAAGGTCATTAAGGACACACCTTGGGCAGGACAAGAGCCTGGCCAGGGCTACACCCAAGGTGGACCCAAAATGGTCACTAAATGGACAAACGGTCACCAGGTCTCACACTTTGACAAGTTTTGTTTCATTTACATCTTGGGGTTTAATTGCCCAGTTACAGCTTCAGGTTGTGAGGTCCCATCCTTCTTGTTTCCTCCCTTCAGCCATCCTTGTTTGTGCTTTTGGGCCTGAAAGTTGTCCTTGGTGTGCAGCAGGAAAAGGATTTGTTTTGTGCCCCTGCTCTGTGCAGAGCTGAGTGACAATGACTGTGAGCTCAGAACTGCAGCCCTGGGCAGCACAGAACCTGAAATACATGAAAGATAAAACTTCAGGCATCATCAGGATGGAACTTCATAACCTGAAGCTGGAATTGGACAATTAACCTCAATATGGAAATGAACCAAAACTTATAAAAGTGTGGAAACTCATGACTCACCATCCATCTCAGGTGGAGCCATGGCCAGGCTCTTGTCCTGCCCAAGGTGTATCCTTAAAGGCCTTTTAATAAATCCCTACTTTACTCCTTTAACTCTGTCTAGCCTCTGTTCCAGGCATCAGTTTGTTGAAGCTGGAAGCCTCCCAGCCCTACTCCTGCTCTGGTGTGAGCTCTGCCTTGCATCCTCACAGTGCTTTTAGTGCCATTCCTGGAACTGTGGTGTCTGGGGAAAAGCCCTGGAGAGTTGCACAGCATTAGCATTGCTGACAGGGAGGTAATGCATGGAAAGCATTTGACCTCCTCCTGGCTCCTGTGGCTGGGAGGGCTCTGATCTCATTTGCAGCAAGGCAAATCCAGGGTAGCTACACTAAGCACATTAAATTTAGTGGAGTTACTCTGAGTTTATGGTTCTGCTGCACCTGGTACATGGGAGATGTTACCAGCAGCCTCTCTGTGAGGTAAAGGGAGGGAGGAATGAAAGGGACTTGCAAACGAAAGGATGAAAACTGTTCCCCAACAACAGGACTTTTGCAGGGATGTGAAATTTATTGGGAGTTGCCGCAGGCTCAGCTTTATTTAAAACCAGCTCACACCTTTGTTGCTGGAAATATGGAATTAGGGATCTACAGGCAATGAGTTTTTGAAACATTTCAAAGGCTACCTGGAGCCTGCCTGGAAGAAATGGTTCCTCAGAGCAGTTTAGAAAAAGTTGAAGTATGGGGAAAACTGAGCTTTTACTTTCTCTCTTTCCCTTTCTTATCTAAGGAGGGAAGATAGGGAAGACTAAAAAAAAAACAAAACCCAAAATAAAAGAGAAAAGAAGTGAGGAATGAAAACTCAAGCAAATTCTTTAAAATTAGTTGGAGGAATTAAATAATATCAGTTGCCACATTTTAAAACTTTTCTCTCTGCATGTGTAAAACACCAGTGAAAGATCCACCACACATTTCAGTTGGGGGTCACCCCCAACCTCCAAATCCAATATTACCAACCAGCCTTAATATTGGGGAGTCATTTTATCTTTTTCCCAATACACATAGAAAATTCAAAATAACTGGAAACTAAAGACTTTGTGTGCAGCTTTTCCAGCCTGAGTCCCAAGAATTCCAGAGAACCTGAGCTTTCCTGGCAGTGGATGCAGATTCAGAACCTGAATAATGTGGTTGAGGAGCCTGACCCAGGTATTGGATATCCCTCAGAGATGGGAAAAGAAACTTCCTTTTAATTAGGGGTGGGTAATAGTGCTGGGAAAGGAAATGTGGAGGGTAAAGTTGGAGTTACCTGCTGAGGGCTGGAAGCATCTTCTTTCTCTCCTTTATCAAGGCCAGACTCTCCTGCCCACATGCAGGACAATGAAGGGCTGTGGATAGAGACCAGCCCTCCATGTGGTTCCACTCCTCATAAGTTACCTGTTGAAGCAAAAAGAAAGCCCTGAAAGTGTCTATTTTCCTCTGTGTCATGTTTCCTTTTTCTTTCCAAGCTGTGTCTGTGGTCAGTCACTGTGTGGGCTGTTTTTCCTCTCCACACCTCATGGCACAAGGTTTGGTTTTGGAGCAGGCAGGGTCCCCACTGCCCCCTGCTCGCTGCTTGTGCCTCATTCCAGAGGTGCTTTAAGCCTCTCATTTGTCCTTATCAGACTTAATTTGGGCAAAAATGCCACGGATTACATCTTCCTTACAGGACTTGGTTGTCAAATAGCTTTAAATTACAAGCCAATTTGTCACTTCACTTCTGATTCCTGGAAAATCCTCGCTGAGCTTTGGAACCCAGTGAGTCTGGAGAATGCACACTGGGATTTTCTCACACGTGCTATTACTTTCTACCCAGGAGGAAACCCAGAGCTGGTGAAAATCTGAGGCTATTAGGAATTTCTGGAGCTCTTTCTGCATTTCCTTGCTGATCCCAGGCAAGAAGCATCCGGCTGAAACTGATGCAGGTGTTCAGGGGGGGAAAGGGGCACGACTGAAAATATTTCCTGAGTGCAAAGGTAGGATTAGGTCATGCCAAGCAGCAGGATTCCTGCATCCCATGGGATGTTGTAGCAATGTGCATTTTGGGTTTTCTAAAGTTCTGTATGATTTTTGTTATTGAATTTCTGTAATAGTTCATCCCTACCCACACCCCTTTCCTTAATCCCTGTCGTTACTTCCCTCAATAGGCCTCTCCCTCCCCATTGTACCCCCTGAACAGCCTCTCTCAGTCTATTGTACCTTCTATTGTACCTTATCAATGGACANACTCCCCCTCATTTCCATCAGTAATGCCCTTGTACTTAAGGGCAGGAGAGAGCCCAAATCCTGACTCACACTCTCACTCTCTCTGACACCAGCGCCTTCACCCTAAATAAACACCTTCCTAATTACCACCAAGTGTGAGCCACTCCTTCCAAGCAAGATCTCATCTCTGTCTGGAATCAGGAGCCAAGGAATAACTCATTTATATGGGATCTGAAGAGCAGAGCTAGCTGGGAGACAAGCTCGGAAGAACCATAGGATGTCTTGCTGTGTGCTGATGGAGCACAGCTCAGCCTGAACAGCACTGGGAGAAGGAGGCAAACATTAGCCTGCAATAATCAAGTGTATGACAATCAGGAGGTGTTTGCTGCACAAGCCCTGTTTGTCTGAATTTCCTCTTAAAGTGAGTTTGACAAGGCTGGAGGATGGTGTTACACACAAGAGCTGCTGTTTGCCTCCTGTGCAGCAATTTGCAGCAGCTGCCAAAGCCTCCACCAGCTCTGGCCAGGGGGAAATTTCTTCCATGTGCTTGTTTGTCAGGTCCTGCAGTGCAGAACACGTCAAGGACTGGGAATTGCTCTTCTGCAAGGGGGTTTGGTGGCTCCTGTGCTCAGTGGGCTTTTAATGGGACTCTCAGAAATGAGGTGTGTCTGGGCTGAGCAGTGCTTTGTGGGTTTTTTTTACCGGGTTGATATAATACCCTTGCCCTAATTTATTGGTACAGTCACATTTCTCATAAAATAAAATAAACCCAAAATATTTTAAAAATAAATAAAAATAAAAAATCAAATTAAATAAAATACTAAAATAAAATAAAAAATAAACATGAAAATAAAAATAAGATAAATAAAAATATTTAAAAGAATGAAAATTAGGATAAATTTAAAAATCAGAAATAAAATAAAATAAAATAAAAACTATAAAATAAAAAAACAAACCAAAACAGAATAAATGGTGATTTACCAGCAGCCTTTCAATGGTGAGGCTGATGCAGGGGATCTGGAGCAGCCCTCCAAACCCCTTAGTCTTTTCTTCAGTGAGGTGAGAGGATTCTTCAACAGAAAACTGTTTGTTTCTGCCTTCGCTCCATGATTGCTGACCTGATCTACTTAACTTTTACCTGATGTTGATGAACAGCAAACAACTCCACTGGTCAAACCAGAAACAGGCTGCATTAAAACACCTCTAATTCTGAAAACTGAATTTATCACAAAATGCTTTAACGCAAAGTGTATTAGGAACAAACCAGCCTGAGACCTTCCTTCATTTCACAGAATAACAGAATGTGTAGGTTGGAAGAGACCTTCAAGATCATCGAGTCCAACCCAGCCCAACACCTCAACTAGGTCATGGTATCAAGTGCCACATCCAGTTTCCTTTTAAACACATTTCTGCCAGGAGGTCCCGTAGAGTTGATTGAAGGACATGGCTCCAGCAATTCCCTCAAGGACATTGTGAGCTCTGTGTCTGGCCTCAATCCAAAATCACAGGCAGCACTGAAAGGTGTGGATGACAGTGACCACAATGTGAATTATCTTTCTTTTCATGTGGAACCTGTGGCTTAGCTCAGGCGGGACAAAGCTCCAGAGCCCCTCAAGGGGTGCTCAGGCATTGTCAGGAGGGGCTCCCACGCTGACTGTCAGCAGACTGAAGAGGCTGAGCTTCAGCTGATACCCAATTAGCTGATTATCCCAAAGGGAATTGAAAATGAAGGTTATCTTTCAACTTGTGATGAGCTTCCAAATAAATATTCAACATGCATTTAATAAGACAGTTTTATGCATTATTTAAGTATCAATTGATGGGTAGGAGAAGAAAGACTGTGCTACTGATGCTGAGGCTTGAAAGGCAAGAGGAGAAATCTGGTGAATGAGGTCTTAAAGGAGATTTGCATCTCTCATTTTATTGGAATATTATTTACACAGTAATCATGAAAATAATTTCAACAATGATTCATTTCTGCATTTTGGTTGGTTGGGATTTTTTTTTTGTTTTTAAAACACTCATAGCAAAGGCACAAGGTTAGAGAACAGGGGATGTCGAAGGTGCTCCAGCCTCCACCTCAGGGCAAGATCAGCTCTCCTGGGGCCACGGTGGAACTTGTCCCTTGGAGTTTTGTGCCTGGACCAGAGAGAAGGACTGGATCATGTCATGGTTCATGTCTGTGGTTAAATCTTTTCCCTTGAGCTCAGAGTGTTCAATTCTCCTCTTGCTTCTGGTGTATTTCAGTGGTGCCTTAGGAAGGCTGACCTGAAACAGAGACTGGACAGAGATAAGAGAATAAAGTAGATATTTATTAGAAGACCTTTAAAGGTATACCTTGGGCAGGACAAGAGCCTGGCCAGGGCTACACCCAAGGTGGACCCAAAATGGTCACTAAATGGACAAATGGTTACCAGGTCTGACACTTTGGTAAGTTTTGGTCCATTTGCATCTTGGGGTTTAATTGTCCAATTCCAGCTCCAAGTTATGAAGTCCCATCCTTCTTGTTCCTCCCTTCAGCCACCCTTGTTTGTGCTTTTGGGCCTGAAAGTTGTCCTTGGTGTGCAGCAGGAAAAGGATTTGTTTTGTGTCCCTGCTCTGTGCAGAGCTGAGTGACAGTGACTGTGAGCTCAGAACTGCAGCCCTGGGCAGCACAGAACCTGAAATACATGAAAGATAAAACTTCAGGCATCATCAGGATGGATATTGCCGGGGCAGAACTCCTCTCTGAGGAGTGAAACTGCTGCTGCAGCACAACCCAGCTCCTCATGGGGATTTTTGGTGTTGCAGCCGGAGCTCTGGGCTGTTGCCTCGTGCAGACTGTTGGTGGATTGTTCATGTAGGTTACAGAGCCCCAGTGTGCCCTGCCCACATGGAGGGGTCGTGTCTGCCTGGGGGCTGCCAGGACTTGTCCCTGTGCCCGAGGTGTCTGACACATCTGACAGCAATGCCCATTTCTGACCTGGGCTTTCCCCCTTCTATTATTTTTGCTCCTCCAAAAATATGACCTGAAACCTTGATGGTTTATTTTAACTTTGTCTCATCCCTGCCAGAAACCCAGACCTGGGCTGATGTCCTGTGGTTCCAGCCCCATGGAATGTCACTGCAGCTTCTCTCCTGTGGGACAACCCAGAGGGGAATGAGCCCCACAGTCCTGGGAGATGCCATGTTAATTAAATAAGTGGATAAATAAATTGAATTAGAACCTTCAGAAAAACCAAAATACATAAATTCTCACAGACATGAAGTAGAAGTGCAAGTTTAGTTTTGAATAAGTAAATAAATAAATGAACCAGTGACCTCTGAGACAGGGGTGAGAACAAGAAGGAGAGGAGGAAAGTGGGGTTTCTTCATGCAGTGTTCTTTGCCTCTTCAGTGCTTCGTTGTTTGGCTGCCCAGTGGGACTCAGCTCCTCAGGGCAGTGCAGGGAAGGCTCTGTTTTCCCTAACACCCTGTGGTATTCCAAATATTATTTCCAAATATTGTTTTATGCTCCTTTTTTAATTTTTTTTTAAGAAAAGGTGCTAAAACAAAAGGTACTAAAAATAAAACCAGAAGGCCTGTCATGATTTGTGGGGCTTTCTTTGTCAGCTCCCTCTTTTAAGTAAATTTATTAATCTAGTTGGGATTATTTGCCTTTGCTCCTACAAAATGTTTTTCCCTCCAAAGGAAAAACTGTCAATGTATTATTGAAGGGAGGTCAGATCCTAGTGACCTTTTCCTTGTTAGTTCAATGTTTGTAGAGAAAACATAAAGAGTGGGTTTTGTTAAAGGATGCTGGTGAGAAATAAGAACTTGGGTTCAATTTGCCTTTTCCCTTCAATTTTCTACTTTTCCCTCCCTCTTTCACTCAGTGCAACATGACCTATTTTCTGTGTATATGCATTTTCCCAGTCTAATTTATCTAGTAGTGAGTATTTGCATTTTCATTACTTTTAAGAAAGATTGCATCTCCATTTTAATTGGAAAAATCACCTGTTTTATTTGAAATATAAATAATTGTCAAATGTTTTCACTGATGGTTATGGAGATTTGTTTTAAAGCTTTTATTTTGCATCTGATATTTTGATGCTTCCTTTAATTTGGTGCATGCAACCATATTTCTTAATATCTTTAAATGATCTCAAGCATATCAAAAAGGTAGATTTTTCAAACCAGCTCAGAACTAGAACTCTAAATAATTGATTTCCACTTCTAGTTGTTAAACTAAAAAATGTTTCTTAATTTCTTTCTGATAGTGCTAAGAGGAAGATTATTCAGCAGAACAAATAGGAGACCCTACATGTTTAGTTTGATTCATTTGGCTTCGGCTGCATGCTCTGAAACCATTTAAATCCCTCCTTAAAGATTAAATGCTGATGATGTTTCCAAAACAATTGTATGGGAAGGAAAAATTTAAACATTTCAAAATATTTTTAAATTCTGAGCAGAAACAATTTTTTTTTCTTAAATATGACCATTTCCCCTCTCTTAAAGAAGATTTGGTCTCTTTCTTACCATGTAGTGGTTACTATGAGATGGTTCCTATCCCTAGTTCCTGTTGGTTCCTTAAAATAACATTAAAGGAAAAGGTGTCCTGAAAGGTAATTCAGCCTTTTTGCCTTTTTCTAATAATCACAGGGATTAAATAATATTATTTACTAAATAACATAACCTAAATGATGTCATTTCATGTATTTCAAGGAAAGGACAAACCTGGGCCTGTAGACATGCTCTGTTAGGCTCAGCTTATATTGTGCACTGTTTAGAGAGGCTCACTTGCATATTTAGAGTGTAAATGTGCTGTGCCATAGAGCAGAAGCATCAGGAAACTGTGGAGTTGGTCAGGGGAAGGCATTAACACAAAGAGCAATATGTAGATTAGTCGATATTAACAACCACATTCATTTAGGTGAAGTTGATGAGCCAGCACAGGAGGTTCCTCCTCAGAGCCAGCACAGTGCAGTGACCTTGGCAGGGGCCAGGGGAGGTCACACTGTGAAATATGGTCACACTGCTGAGGGCTCGTGATGCTCTTAAGGTGCTGCATGTCTGTATCGATACCAGAACTCCACTGAAGCCTGACAGTCTAACAAGTTCCATCCTCTTTTGCTGTTTCTGCTGGGTGCCCCAAAATACCACATTGTGTTTTGTCTGGTGCTGGCAGTTCAGGAGTGGGTGAAGTGATTCTCACAGGAAATGAGGTTCAGATAGTTTAAGGCATGGTGGGAAATATTTAAACACAAGGTGTCGTAGCAAGTTTGCTGCTTGCCTTGGAAGAAGGACCAGCAGTGTTTTGATTATCTCTGAGCATGCTAAGCTGACTCAGTGTAATGTAATTAATGAGGCCACCTTCCATTAGAGGACAGTGGGAAGAGCTATTGGTAATTACTTCACAGGCATCAGAGAAATATTGCTGAACCAGGAGCTCTCGGTGCCCAGATGATCCCTGTGCTGCAGGAGCTGCTGCTGTGACCGAGGCAGCACAGGGTGAGCAGATGGAGCTGCTGCTGCCTGCCCAGGCTGTGATCCCCATGGGCTTTGTTGGCTCAAGGAGGAGATATTTCCTCACACCAACATCACCCTCTGTCGGTGTTTCCTGGGACCTCTGAGATCAGCCTGGGCATCTGAGGACAGCCTGGGCTCAAGCCACTGTTCTGAGTGAGGATGTGCTTGGTGGGCAGTTCTGATCTTTGCAGTGACGTGGAGGCATTTCAGAAAGTGCTGGAATGTCCTACAGGGTGTTGGATACAGAGATAAGGGCTGGTTCCCCTTGCTGCCAAATGCTGGGGAAAAGTCTGGCTGTTTTATCAACTTGCCTCAATTTCCCCATAACTGAACTTAAAGGGGAGTGGCCTGGAAGATCCTCTTTATTATTTGTTCAGAGACATGGACACGGAGTGCTGGAAACATCCAAAGCTTTATCTGACCTGCTGTGGATAGCAGACTATAAACTTCTGTCCATTAGCCTCAGCACTGAGGTCATTAACTCATTTCTGGCTGAAACATCTCTTCCACTCTTGTTCTGAAGAGACCACGAGGTGGACAACCCACCATTACCCTTAACAGCTTCTTTTAATGTCCAGCCCATGTCTCCAGCTAAAGGAGGAATTATTCCTGCTGCTCCTGCTGTATCTGTCTGTGGCTCACTGCAGTTTTCAGCCTCCACATGTGGAGGTTTCTGTAGGTCAGGAGGGAGGTGGTGTGGGATGAATGAGGGGATGGATACAGGAAGCTTGAGGGGTGAGGGTCAGGTTGCAGGATCCTGACCCTGTTTTTGAGCAGCCCTTGGTGCTGGGTTTGTTGGAGGGCTCAGTGCTGCTGTCCCAGGGGATTTCAGGGCTGCTGGCAGAGTGGGATGAGATCCTGGGAATCATTGGAGCTCTGCAGAGGATGACAGCTCACTTTGGCTGACTCAGCAGGCTCCTGATGGCTTGCCTTAATCAAACTAGATGAGAAACTGTGGTGTTCCCCCAGGCTTTGCCTGGCTGCAGGGCTTGTCTTTGTTATCACAAGCTTAAATTCACTCACAAAATCATCCAGCTTCTTGTTTATCTGCTTCCTTGTGCTCCATAATTAGAACTGCTGCTGAGACACCACAGCCTGCTTTGGGAGACCACCAGCACAGCCTGTGGGGAAACATAAAAACCCCTCCATGCAGGAATGTTCTGTCAGCAGAGTGACTCTGGGAGTCAAGGAAGGGATTTGCCTTTCTTGGGACTGAACAAATACAGTGAGGCACAGCCTGCTCCACACTCCTGCAGTGCTGCCTGAGCAAAGGGGCAGCAACCCATTGACTCTGGCCAGGAGACCCATATTTCATGGGGAAAAACTATGGGGAAATATTGTGACAGGGAGCCTGGCAGTTGGGGGTGGCCTCATGAACAGCTTTGGATGGACCATCTCTGTTTTCAGGGTGCGTTTTTGTGGAGTTTGTCATTTTTAGGGGCATTGATTTTAATGTGTTTTCTTTGGCTGGCGATTTGACACCGAAGGAATTGGCTCCAAGAAGGAATGGCATTCCTTGGATTTTCACCTCAGCATGCCTCGAGTGGGAGCTCTAGCTGTCAGTGGTACTCAGAGAGAGTTTTGTTGATGAAAACCGTTCCTTGGACCCTTCCTATGCAAGTGCTGAAATAATGAGCCATTTGTTTGGAGAGTTCTCCTCTTCCCCATGGACAGGTGCCATTTTGAGTGAAACCATCCCAAACAGCACACACAGCTCGCAGACCTTGTACAGCCTCATGGCAAGGGAAGAGACTTCAGAGTTCCCTGACAGAGTGGAGATTTCCAGACATTCATGAGCTGATGGGTAACTGAGATCAGTGAATGTTCACAACTGGCTGCTCATGAAAGCCTTGGAAGAGCTACGGAGACTGGGATTTCCTTCATGGGATCACAAAATCATTAAAGGCTGGGAAAGCCCTCCAAGATCATTGAGTCCAACCATCAGCCCTCACTGCCAGAGTCACCATTAAATTGTGTCCCTAGGCACCACATCTACACATTTTTTGAACACTTCAAGGGATGGTGATTCTGTGGGCAGCCTGTTCCAATGCTGCTCTTCTTACACCCCTCAATTTATCAGGTTGGTGTTTGCATCTGAGGCAATTTCAGTGGGCAAAGCACAAAGTTTATGACCCTCCAAACAGCATGATGTCTTTTGTTCTCTTGGGTACAGGTTGGAGGATAACTCAGCTGTAGTGGGATGAGCTAAAGGGTGGAGTGAGAGTCAGGCTTAAAGAGCTCAGGCTGTTTGGCTTGCTGAAAAGGAATTTTGGAGGCAGTGTGGTGGGTAATGGTGGGTAATTCCTTGCACCAGAAGAAGATCCACTGGATGGATGTTGAAGTTAGGTTGGAAAGACAACTGTGGAGCAACACACTAATTACCCAGTGGAACAGCTGACCAGGACAAGAGGGAAATCAATTCTAGCTCAGATGCTTCACCTCAGACCTGGATATCTTCCTGAAAGGTATGATCTAGTTCAGCTGTGTATGAGCTGGATAACATTACACACCAATGGGAAAAACAAACTGGAAAATGTTGTCCTGGATCATTTCACACACTGGGCAGCTTTCCCTTGTGTTACTGAGCTCACCACACAAACAGCTATTTCACCTTTGAAAGGAGCTGCTCTGGGCTCTGCACCTTTTAAGTTACTTTAATGGCAGGGCAGGGTGGTGGGTTTATAGTTCTTATATGGGGAGACATGGTTACCTGCTGTAAGATTTTTTCCTGGAAAACAAAATAATATTGGGACAACTGAAATGTTTCATTTTACCCCAACACTGTGCTTGAGTCTTGGGATTATTTGTCTTCTGTGCTCAGCCGTTTTCCTTAAAACATGATTGGCAAACAAATATTTCACTATGAAAGGAAACAGCGAAAAGCCTGGTTCTGAGAACTGGCAAAATGATGGTTGTCAGGTCTGTGCTGGGTGTCTCCTTCTCTCCATGTGGAGCTGGAGTGTGCTGCTGAATCTTTCAAAGCAGCCAAGGCAGTGACGCTCTCAAGGGATCTGGTGCTGTGGTTTGTGTTATGGAGAAACTCAAGGTGTGTGGGCAGCCTGCGTGGCCATGCAGGTGCCATCAATGCATCCATTGGCATGTGGTCATTCCTGCTGGGAACAAGCTTTAGTTCCATGTGGCAGGACTATCTGCAGCCCATGTTGCAGGGATGTGAGGCAGCAGAGCTGCACACGAGAGACCAAAGGCCATTTCTGTGCATCATGTGCTGTTTTAGTCCTAAAAGGCAAGGTGAAATAGGTGAGATGGGGCATAAATCATAGTCAAATAGCTGTGGTACAATGCTGTGTTTTCCCCCTCTCTCTTTGTCCATCAGCTTTGTAGCTGGGGCTCTGTGCCTGATTCTTGCTAAAAGTTGCAGAGCTCTGCTGATGCTGGGCAGCTGCTGTGGCTGTTGTAGCAATTCTGGGCTGCAGGTCAGCATAAAGGGATGTGGATAGCCCAGTTCCCAGTTCCATCTGAGGGACTGTCTTGTTAATTCTGCTTTATTGGATGACTCCTGGAAGCAGTTTTCCTGAGCTATCACAAGGGTTTGTAATAAATCTTAATGAGGTACCCCTGCTATGATTAATCATTTGTTCCTCTAGCAGGATCATGGCTCATGTTCCCCCGGGAAGAGGAAAGGAACCTCAAACCCTGCATCAGGGCAGTGTCAGTGGTTACCTAGCTGTTTACTATCCAGCCAGAAAATGTTGCAGCAGTCACCCCAAATCCCCAGGACATGTCTGCTGTTTGTAAAAGTCAGTGTTTGCTGCCCAAGGCAAACAACAGCTTTTGAATGAGCTGCTTTGTTTTAAACCAGGCAGTTCTTCCCTCTCCCTGCCTCTCGTATTATAAAGCATCCAGGAGGGATTTACAACTAAGTCGAGAGAAAAGGTGACAGAGCCAGAGGTAAAACCCATCTGAGAAAATGCTGCTTTCACTCTGTTGAAGTTTTTTTTTTCAGGGAAAATTTCCTCACTGAAAGAGTGATTGGGCACTGGAATTTTCTGCCCAAGGAGGGGAGGGCGTCACCACCCCTGGATATGTTTAAAAAGTCTGGAGATGGCACTCAGGGCCATGGTTTAGTTGATGAGGAGGTGTTAGGTTAGGTGACAGTTTGGACTTGATGATTTCAAAGGTCTTTTCCAACCCAGTTGATTTTGTGATTCTGTGATTCTGTATTGAATGGCTCTACCTGAGCACTTGTGGCCATCAGGTGACACTTGGAGGACACAGAAAAGGCAGCAGCTGTCCTTTGTAGATCTCAAAATCTCAGCTAAAGGCAACATCCAGATCTGAGCAGTTTCCCAAAGCTGTGTGACACGCTGAGCCAGTCCTGCACCTTTCCCACCTTCCCCCTCCTCTCCATGTTACACATTTTTTGGTATTTTCTAACACCATTTTTGCTGTCAGCAGACAAATCCCACTGCAGGAAGATTTCCACCAGAGGAGGCATGGGAAGCATGAGGTAAAAAAAAACCAAAAACAACTTGGAGAAATCTCTGGGAACTGTGAGAAGTGTAAATTCACTCCTTTGTTAATTTGCTTTTTTCCCAACAGTGATGGCAAAATTCATGGGTGTTAATCACTGGTGTGACGGAAGACAGATCCTGACAGAAAGATGTCCATGAGGTCTGGTTGGCCAAGAAAGATGTCCATGAGGTCTGGTTGGCCAAGACAGGGTAATTCCTAAATCATTAATGCATGGTCTCTTGATTAAAAGATGGACATGGTTTATAACTAATAGAGGTCCTAAATGAGCAGATCTAAACCCTGCTGAAGTGTACCTAAGTCTTTAATTGACTGCAGTAGACTCTGAATTAAGTCTTGAAGGAACTGTCAATTTGGAACCCTCTAAAAGGGCTGTGCTGGAAAAATCCAGGTTGGATAAATCTCCAAGGACAAGAGATTCAGCTACAGTGATCTGCATTGCTTAGTTAAATGGATTCAAGACACAAAATTATCTTAATCCAGGCAATTTTATGTAATACTATAAGTGGGTTAAACCTGTAGGATGGCAAAGATTCACCTCATTAAACTTGGAGACTCAGCTATGGCATCTAAGGTAGAGGGTAATTTCTCTCAGCAGTGGAGAGAGAGAGAGGAATGCCCAGGGATGACCTGGGTTTCAGTGATCTCTCTGCTTTGGTAGCTGAGGCTACCAAAGAGCTGGGGCTTCTTTTCCTTTTGCATGAAAATGTCCCATCAGGCCTGGGAACCTGCTAGCACCTTGTGCTGTTGTTTCAAACCTGCTCCATTTTTTGAGGCAAATGAGCTGAGGCAGTTGCAGTAACACATTGCAAAGGAACAGGGAAATATTGCTATTTCCTATGGGATAATTCTGCTCCTTGGATGCCAGTGGAGGAGCTCCTTTGGTGATGCTGGAGCAGAACTGTAAGGTGAGGCTCAGGAACCTGGTGCAGATAAACGAGACCACGACAGAAGAAGCAAAGCATGTCAGACCTCAGTCAGACCCACAGAATTTGTGTGGCAGAGCTGCTGCTGAGGCCAGCAAGCCCCAGCCTGAACTTGCAGCCTCACCAACTTGAGTGGCAATATTTCCATCATCTTTTTGCCCCCCACTCTTTCTAATGTGCAGCTGGATCTTTCCCAGTGATCCCATTAAGGCTCTTCAGGGAACTACAGGGAAATTATGTTAAGAAGATAATTACAGGGGAGCCTGGATAAAAAAGGAAGGTCAAGAACAATTTGAAGAGTCGGGGAATGACTTCAATCAGATGAAGAGGTGTCATAAGGTCTCTATTTCCTCCAAGCTGTTTCCTCACTGCCTTGAATATAACTTCAATTTTGCATTTGCTCCTGTTTTTCACTAACTTCCTGGTACAGAAACCTCTCCTTGCTGTATGTGTACCAAGTACTGGCAGGGCTGGAGTTAGCTGAAAACAGTTGGATCACAGGATTTAGAGACAGATGGGACCTTTTCCTTTTTTTTTTTTTTTT
>VWZU01008219.1:60767-82927 GCA_013397095.1 Sterrhoptilus dennistouni | reverse complement strand
AATTTTTTAAATTTTTTTTTATTTATGATTATCTCACGTCACATGTGAGGCAGTCACGTATTTCATATTCACACAACAAATTGTGCATCTTGTATGAAAGAGCTCGTTTCCTTCTCTGAAACCGAGTATGAATTTCCATCTGGAATACATAATGTGGTTTCCATATGTACAAACAGATCCTTGTTACTGCTATCAAAGCAGAGAAGACGTTTTGGATGATAATGTGCTGTGGAAGTGTCTGCCTGGTGAATGCACGAGAGCTGGCAGGTGAGTCACACCCTGTGACAGAGACTCAGCTCAGGGGTGGGGTTTGGAGCACAGCAGGGCCTCTGATTTTCTGCTTAAGGATACAGAATTTAAGACCTCCCATGCTGGAGTGGGCTGTAGTGTCTGAAGTCTAGTCTGAAGTCTAGGGACAAGAGGTCAAACCTGCTTTTCAGTATGGAAAATACTTGGTTTCTCGTTTTCTAAAGCTCATCTGAGGTGGGTGCAGAGCACCTGCTTGTGCACAGGTGATGATTGTGTCCTGGACAGTGGGTTCAGGTCCTTGTTCTCACCCTTACCCTCCCATGAGGTGCATCATCCCCACCCTGGGCCAGCCTACCACGTGTGTCTGTCCCAAATTCCTGTTTGTTGGTGCTCTAGGACTGTTCTGGGCATGTCTCCTGAGAGCCCTGATGTTTGGGGGTTTCATGGAGTCACCTTGGCTGAACATCAGGGGCCCTCCAAAGCTGCTCCACCCTCAGCTGGGCAGGGGAGAGAAGATAGAACAAAAGGCTTCTGAATCAGGATAAGGGCAGGAAGAGGTCACTCAGAAACTGCCATCAGGGGCAACACACGTGCCATGGAGGAAATTATTTTAAATTATTGCCAGTCAAATTAGAGAGGATAATGAGCAATAAACCAAAATCTAAAAGACCTTCCCCTACCTCTCCCTTCTTCCTGGCTTCAGCTTCAGCCCCAAATTCTCTCATTCTCGTTCCTCCTGCTCCAGCAGCACAAGGGGATAGGAAATGAAGGCTGTGGTCAGTTAAAAGTTTTCAGGCCCAAAAGCACAAACAACAGTGGGTTGAAGAGAGAAAACAAGAAGGATGGGACTTCATCACCTGGAGCTGGAATTGGACACTTAAACCCCAAGATGCAAATGGAGCAAAACTTATCAAAGTGTGAGACTGGTGACCATTTGTCCATTTTGTGATCATTTTGGGTCCACCTTGGGTGTAGCCCTGGCCAGGCTCAAGGTGTGTCCTTTAAAGGCCTTTTAATAAATACCTACTTTATTCTCCAGCTCTGTCCAATCTCTGTTCCAGCTCAGCCTTCCCAAGGCATCACCTCCAGGGGATGCGGTGGATCTCTGCTCCCCCATGGCCTTGCATGGGCTGCAGGACCACAGCTACTTCACCATGGTCTTTCTTCCCCATGACCTGCAGTGGAATCTCAGCCTCAGTGCCTGGAGTAGCTCCTGCCCCTTCTCCTGCCCTGCCCTGGGTGCCCACAGAACTGTTCTTCTCACACATTCTCATTCCTCTCCCACTGCAGTTCTGCAGGACTTTTTGTCCCTTCATAAATCTCTTATCTCAGAAGTTCTTCCACCCTTGTTGGTGGGCTCAGCCTTGGCCAGCAGCGGGTCCATCCTGCAGCCAGCTGGGGTTGCCTCAGCTGGACTCAGGGGAAGCTTCCAGCAGCTTCTCAGAGCAGCCTCTTCTGCAACCCCCACACCACCAAAGCCTTTCTAGGCAAGCCCAGCACAGGTACCTCAGTGAGACAGCCCAGTGCTGAGGCTGGGGAGAGTTTCTGCTGCTCTTGCCTCCAAGCCAGCCAGACAGTCTGGCCCTGCCACAAGACAAAGGTGCCCTGCCACTAATTTAACATCTTAGTTTCTGCTTAGTTTCCATTACACATACAACATGTCACCGTTTTCACCTTTTTTTTCCTTTCTTTTTTTTTTTTTTTTTAACTTATCATAGCCTCAAAGCCTGTTTCGGAAGGGTGACTGGGTTATTTATTGCACAGAGCAGTTTTTCAAGGAAATGGGAATGGCATCTGGCCTCCAAATGGAGACCACCTTCCCCCTCCAGGTCTTTAAAAGAGCATGACAGTAATTGAGCAATAATGAAATGTTTCAGGAGGAGTGTCACAAAGTTCAGAGGGGTGTGGGAGAGTTATAAATCTGGGCTGATTTTGGCTTGAGGAAGAAATCCCGTTATAAACTCATTGGCTGCTGACACCGTGCTCCTCTCACCTTGCCCAGGATGCAAAGCTCACCTCAACACTGTTCGCTTGCACCTGCCTGGAGGTGCTGCTGTCCCAGGCACAGCTCCTGGGCCTCCTGGGACCAGTAGAAAGGATCAAGCACATGCTCTGTTCCCCGTGGTGGGCTCTGGCCAGGTCTCTGTGTGTTGATCCTACTGGGATAAACCTTCTTCCCACTGAGCTGCTCACTCCTGCCACAAGAGCTTTGGCCAAACCTTTAGTGGTGCAATGCGTACATCTCCCTTTTGTCTCAACAAAATATTGAGGCCTTGGAGTCTGTTTTCTTCTAACTGGATAGTGGGAACCTAAATGTAGGCTTTTGTCCATCTTCAGAGTCCTTTGTTCATTATTTGTGTTGTTTCTGATTTGTGACTCTCAGAAGAGATTGCCCTTTTCCATTCCTCCTTCAAATGATGGGTGGATTTAGAAATAAATCTGGAGTTTCAAACTCCATGCTGGGAATCTTTGAGCACTGGAAAGCGTTTCTGACCTGTTAAATTCTGCTCTTAGATTTCAATAAGTTGCCTCCAGATTTCAGCCTAAAATCTGATGACTTGTCTTAGGAAATTCTACAGGCTGTTGCTACAAACAGTGGTGGAAAATGGGCAATTTTGGTCTCTATTTTACCTTCCTCTCTCAGGGTTGGATGAAGGTGTGTGTTTCCATGGTTGGCAGTGGTATCTGAGTGGTGGGTTTGTGATGGGCAGAGACAATGATTTGCACCATGGACATCCATGTCTGAGATGATTTCAAGGTCTCCATCACCCATGCAGAGAAATAAGTGCATGGAAAGTAAGATTTAAATGGTCCGCCTAGCTCAGTTGGAGAGGAGAATGCAAATATTGAGTTACTGAAAAAAATTATTTCTGATGTGGTTAGGAGCATTGTCAGCCAAGGTTTGTGTCTTCATTAGTTTTTTACATCTATTGTCATTTCTTGATCCATATGAAGAACAGCTTTTAGTGGACATTGACCAGAGTATTTTTGTTTTTAGTAAAATGGCTGATATAAACCTAAATACTTGACTGCTTTGCAATCCATCAAATCCATGGTCCCACTGAGGAAAGAAACCATATCTTCTCGACAACAGAAGGAAAACAATGTGGTGCATCTCTTCCAAACCTGTACTCAGGCATCCTGCATTCAGGCAAAATAACTCAGAAACATGTAAGGAGTCTAAAAATATTGGTCTACTGAAATATCTTTTCTTCCTCTGGCATTGTGAATCCTTTGAACTCCTGTTTCTCCAATCAGTGATTACAAAATACAGCTCAGTGTCTTTTGGAGTGAGTTGTGGAGGGACCACACATTTAATTAATCGTGGTTACATATGTCTAAATAAATTTCTGCAGAAAGTGACATTTTTAAGGAGATCTCATGACAACATTGCTCAGGAGGCAAAGTTAGGGTTTCCCAGTTTCACATTTAATTAACTTAGCCTGACTTTTATAGGGCTTTGTGTTACGCATTTTGGTCTTCAGTAAACAAATAGCAGAAAATTAAAGCAGAGCAACTGCCAATGAGCAGTAAATTTAATTGAAAAATAATGAGCTGCCATGGGGTGCTGTAGGGTTCTGCAAAGATAACATTATTTATCTTGGAAAAGCTCCACTTGCATTTGTCAGGGCATGAGATATATATATGTAAGTGGAACAAAAGGAAAAAATACGACATTAGATAGGAAAGGGCTAAGGCCATATTCCTCATGCTGAATTTGGGGGCTGGAGTTTGGTGGAGTGAAAAACTGATTTCCTGCTCTCCGTGGCAGCTCAGAGCAATTTCCATCCAATGCATCCCTCGGTGAAATGTGGTGTCAGGAAGAGAAGTGACTGGGGTTTGTAAGGTCCAGATGAGCAGGAAGGAAGATGAACATCAGTGTCACAGGAGGGAAGGAACGGCGTGAAACAGTCTCTGTTCTAATGGTGAAACAAAAGCCTGGATCTGAATGCTCCTTCTGCTTTTCACATCTATTTCAAAGGAAATTGAATGTCTGGAAAACCCTCTGACACAGGTGCTGAATTAAGGCAGCTATAAGATGTCTCAATCTTGGGTTAAAAAGATACATTTGTACACCGAGGTTTGTTCCTCATTGTGGAACATTTGAAACCCAGGGAGATGGAGCAGCTGGGGTGTGAGCAGCAGAGTTTGAACTCATGCACTAGCAGTGATCATTCATCCCACTGGCAGTGATCATTCATCCCACTGGCAGAGCGAGCAGTGTCACTCTGGATTTTCAGTGGAATGGCAGATTCCACACCCAAGGGTTCTGCCTGGGGGTGAGGAGGATGTCCTGGGCACCCCACTCAGCTGGATGAACCCCCTTCAACCCTGCACACCTTTCCTTGCCTGCACCCGTGTGAGATGTGATGTGTAGCAGCTCCTTTTTCACTACATCTGGTTTTCCAAGCCCATCATTTCCCAGCACTATGAGGCAAAACCCACCTTATTTACAGCCTTCCCATTTGGAGGGCTCACCAGACCTCAAATTTGGCTGACATTTTCAGGTTCCTGCTTTTCATTTAAACCCATTCTTGCTTTATTTTTAGCTGTTATAAAATGACACATGTTTCCATCTTTTAGGTAATGAGATGCTTTCCACTTAATTCAATCACTAGTTAATTTGATCCTCTATTTAATTTGTTCCAAACGTCTGGAAGCAAAGTTCCGTGTCTTAAGTATATGTATATATTACATATACAGCTTCCACTCTTTGCTCTGATCATTCTCCTTCCTCTAAACAAGCCTCATAATTCAATCTTAGGCTACTGAAACTTGCCATTTAATTAATAAGAAAAGCCCAAATCAAACTAGAAGGAAAAGAAAAGGTTTAAGGAATAAATCCTGGTCATAAAAGATGACTGTGACTTAAAGTTGCATCATGGACTACCTGCTGTTGGCTGGTGGCTCTGCTCTAGGCTATCAAATCCATGACAGTGAATTAATGACAGCAAAGTTTTTTTAGGAGAATATTCAGAATTAATGTGAAGAGCCACTTGGTGGAACTTAAAAAATATAGTGTGGCAAAGTTTTACGTGTCACTCCAAGCCTTTGGAACTCAGCAATCAGATGGTGAGGGGACAACAGTGCTGCAGTCTGTGCTAAATCCGTGTTGTCTTCAGCGCTGTCAGGAGCACCCAGCAGCACTCCACAAAGCTTTCACCTCCATCCCCAACAGACCCCTGGAAAACCCTCACCCACCTGCTCTAAACAAGCACTGACTCACTTCTCTGGCTTTAGGATCAGCAGCTCAGCCCATCTGAGTGTCACCCCTCACTGGTGTTTGGGACTGGACCTGCTCTCAGCTGGCAGAGCTGTGTGTATGCTGCAAGAGAAGCTGACCCAGCTCCTCGCCCACAAATTGAGCAGTTTCCCTCAGTGCTTCCCAGTCTGTTGCTCCTGTGATCACCTGATTGGGTATGCAGAGTCCAGGGAGAGCAGACACAGCAAGAAACTCGGGGCTCTCTAGCCCTCGGGCCAGGTGAGTTTGTGCCATGGGTGCAGTTTCACACATCCCAGCTGAGCACTGTCTCAGAGCAGACCTGAAGGAATCCTTTCAGTTCCTTTCTTTGTTAGTCTGCCAGGAAGTCACCAGAAATCTCACCACAGGGCTCCCTTATTTTCCTGGTGCCCTGCTGGGAACACCAGGTCTGAGCTTGGCTGTGTTTCCCAGTCTGAGAAGTCACAAGGGTTGGGATGTCCCTGGGAGATGCCAGCTGGCAGAGTCTGGGGATGGAGGAGGCAGTGTCCCGAGAGACACATCCTGCCTTGCAGGGAGCCCAGATTTTGCCTCCTTTGGGAGGTGAAGGCAAATGAAAGCTGAGCAAGGCATCAGCTCCACGAGTTGTGGGAGTTGTTTGAAGAGGCACAAAGGTTGTGTGAGGTCTGTTGGTGCTTTTCAAGGCTGGAAAAGACCCAAGGGCACATGGGCTCCTTGTCCAGATGTGCTACTGCTGGCAAAAGTGTTTTCCTACACACAGTTTTCAGAAGCATTTCTGTGCCTTTGGTCTTGCTCAGCTGTGGCTGGACTCCCCACAAAGGAGGAGAACCTGCAGCAGGGCACGAAGGGATGGAATGCTTCAGGGATGATTGCAAGGACAGCACAGGAAGAGCTGGAGGTTGCAACTGAGAGGAAACCACCCAAAAAGCCAAGGGGACAATGGAGAGGTGACAAACTCCTCTCCTCTCCTCTCCATCTAAATCTCCCTCCTCTTCCCACCCTGGTGGAAGGCAAACCTAATAGAAAAAGCAGTGCTAATGATCATGACCCCAGTACTATTTTATTTCCAATTGGCAGCCCATGCAAGCAGCCCTATTTTCTGTTCTAATAGGAAACTTTATGATGTACCAAATTGCCCTGTAACAGCTTGCACTGAGCTGCCTCCTGAAAGGTAAATGAGTTTGAAATTTTATGATCAGTTACTACGACTTTTTTGCCTATTCCATAAAAAGGAGAAAGGAGGGAGATGCATTAAAGGGACCCTCAGGTTGCAAAATGAAGCTGCTGGCAGCCAGATGGTGCCTTTGGAGGGCTGCAGGTGGGAGCAGTGCTGGTCACAGCTGCCTGGCCTTGCCTGGTAGCTGTGTCCCCTTCTTATGTGGCTGTCCCTTCCCTGAGGAACAGGCTGTTCCAGCTGAGGACTCACCTGGATGCTGAAGGATGGAAGAGATGGGTTGGCAGCGACAAAAGGGAAAGTTTTGGGGCAGCAAAGCCCAGGCATTGCCCTGCACATTATGGAGTGCACATCTCCTGGCTTGATGGGAATTAACTGGGACTTCCACACCTCCCTACCGTCCATAGGGAATCCAGGCAGCTGCTCCTGCTGCCTTTAAGCTGGAGTCTGGGTCAGGAAACTATCCAGAGGCTGACAGCAACAGGATATGGGACCATTTAACACAGAGCTGCTCTCCTTGTTGGTTGGGAAGAGCTCATTTGCCAGTAAGGGCTTTGTGTTAATTAGAGTGGCTGAGCCCTCACACAGCCTCACCTGGGAGCAACAGGACTCTAGGAAGTCCCATTTGCATTTTCCAGTGTGTTCTGCAGTGGAAAAACATGGGATGTGATCCAGGCAGGAAGCTTTCCATGGGCAGCAGGACATGCACTTTATTTTAGTTGAAATTAGGTGTCTAAATATTTTTCTGGGTTTTCATGATGGTGACTGCAAAGGCCAAACTTCACTCATCTTGGTGTCTACTGGTATTTCTGTGATTTGTGGGTTTTGGAGCAGGACCTGGCTGGTGAACTGGAGACTTGGAATAACTGGGAGCAGGAAAGGTGAAGTCTCACCTGGTAATTGTTTGTCCTGCCCCCAGGGCTGATGTTTCTCACTGAATTCCTGTCCTGTGGTGCTCCCAACCAGGTGCTTTCAACCACTGCCTGTACCCATGACTGATCAGGTGATGTTGACCCTGATAAACCTGTCAGCAAAACAGGGAGCCACTTATGTGTAAAAAAAAAAAAAGGTTTTAACTCAGTCCAGTTTTCAAATTTTTTCATTACTCATGTTTTTTCAATAACTAAAAAAAAGTGATTTTTGTGAGAAAATGATCATCCACTTTCCACTAAAGTTTTTGGTAAAACCCTGTGATCAAAAACACTGCACAGAATTTTGCAGTAACATTTTCTCTTTGGCTGAACAAATGACATTTAAAGAAGTCTGTCTTTAACATCAAAAGCCATGTTTAGATGGTGACCATCATTGCTGGCCATTGTAACTGCATGTATAAGAATGTGATTTTGATCATGATGATGATGATGGCTGTTTTGCCTGGAACATAGCTTCAGAGCTGTGTTACCTTCTGCTCCACTCCCTCCCCATCTTGCCTGTGCACCATGAGAGCAGCCAGCTCCAAGAACAACTCTCCAATCATTTGCATAAAGGGAGTTTTAATGGAGCTATAAATGTATTTAGAGTAACTTCTGTTGCTTGCCTGTCTCACTAACATCAAACCAGACTCCTGGTGAACTTTGTGGCACAGGTGCAGGACAGTTGGGTACACATTTTTTTACTGGGAGCTGGTTTTGGTGACTCTGGATGCTGGGGCAGGCCCTGGGATGAGTTATATTGGGGTGGTGCTGACTGGTACATGGGTGCAGGGTGGGGTTGAAATTGGAGCTTGTGGTTTATTCAGAAGGTCTCTGAGAACAGCTAGCACTGGTTCCCAAGGATCCCCAGCTTTGCTTGGAAAGGTTTTGGGATGTCCAGTTGGAAGGTGACAGGCTCCTGCCCATGTGTCTGTCTGACTAATCCCAAAAGAGCTCATAGAAATCTGTTCTCCCTGGAGAAATGGATGGTCCATTCAGCATTTCTGGTTGGAAAATCCCTGCCTGGCTGGAGCCACCAGCCCACATCTGCCTGCCTCACCTCAGTGGTTTTGGGAGATGTGAGAATCGTCCTTTGCCTTCTTCAGAGAGAGCCTCCCACAGACCTGAGGGGTGCTCTCCTCCTCCAGGGAGACCAGAGGAATCTCACAGCAGAAAGAAATAAAAAGCAGATCCTCAGACTTTTAAAATTTAGTGCTGAGAGTGGTGAAGAAAAGGGCAATGATTCTTCTGGATTCACTTACTGCCCAACTTTCAGAGACAAGATTACTCACTCTTTCCCAGTGGGGAGGGCAGAAATGATCATCAGGGGCTCTGACATGATTTGGGCAATTACCCACCATAGCCTGGCTGTGTCAGGCTGGTGAACATCCTTTTTCAGTGATGGCTGTGCAGTTCCTGAGACAGATTTCCTGGCAGGGAGCTGCAGTGGAGCAGAGCCCTATGTGCCCAGCAATGACTCTGCCCACTCTTAACTCATCTCCCGCCTTAGTCTTTCACACTGGCCAACACCCTGCTTTGGTTTCTTTTAAAGGTATCTGCTTATTATACGTGGGTGAAATCTGGTCATGCTGTTCTCTTTACTAGTCCAAAACTGAGGTCAGGCAGGTTGGATTTCTTTCCCAAGTGCTTTTATAATATTTGTGTTAGCTGGGCAGCTAAGTGCTGTCAGATGTAGCGTCAATGGAGCTTGCTGCTGTTGAAATTTTTATGGTTTCATGCATTTTACAGCATCACCTGTCAGACTCCAGCAATCATGATGTCACCTGTAGTGGAATGTATAAATTTGAACAGAGGAGACTGGAGCTAGGGGAGTTCTCCAGTAATCTGGGCTCCTTCCTCCCCTCCTCTTCCTCTCATGGGGAGGCTGGGAGGTCTTAAGACATCCAAAAAAGAAGAGGAGCAGACATGCAAAAGAAAAGGGGCAGATCTCTCCTGCCCTGAGCTTTGCCCCAGCTGTTCTGCATGATCTGGGCAAAATCTCTGCCTTCGCTCAGTCTGTGGTTTCCATACTGCCTCTTTGTTTTGCTGGCTGTGTCTCTGGAGATTTGGCCTCCTGTATTCATCCTGAGATGTGTGAAAGGCTCTGTCAGCACTGGGAAGGCTCCAGGGGCTGTGCTCAAGGCTGGTACCCCAAGAGTGAGATGGAGAAACAGGTGCCACGGGGGAGGGAGGGATGGATGGATGGATGGATGGATGGATGGATGGATGGATGGATGGCTGGCTGGCTTTCCTGGGCAAGTGTTTAAACATTCCTGAAGGGCCCAGGAGATGGGATGTGTTCTGTGTCAATAAGCACAGCCTGCACGTTGGTACCTTCTGATGGCCACTCATGGTCTCATCATGCCGAGCTCTCCCCTCCCAGGCAGTTTTAATGTCATTGCAGCTTGCATTTGCCATTTACAACCACGATACTCAGTAAGATTTGGTGAAGGGAGCGTGATGAGTGTGAGTTGGTCAAGCCTGGCAGAGGTGTGAGCTACATGGTGAGAGGAAGGAGGACAAATTCTGCTTGTGGTGTTGGGGCCCGAGGTGGGTCATACCCTCAAATTGCCCATGGTCTGCACACTCCACTTAAAGAGGGGTTCAGAGACATATGAAAAGATCCAAACACAGGTCAGGCAGCAGCTCTGCTCTGCATTTTTAGAAGCAGGAAAATGATTGTGTTTTATCCTGGTTCTCCTTGCTCAGTGTAGTCTTATCCCTGCAAACACTCCCTTAATTGCAAATCAAACCAGCAATAAGATGTGGCTTAGCAGCCCTGGATGAAGACATGGAGCCCTACTGCTGAGCTGTAAACCCTCAGTAAAAATGGCTTAAGAACAGACTGATTGGGTTTTAAGAGCTCTGTAACTGATACACATCTTACCATATCGTTAGGCCTCAATAAATCTGTTTCTAATAATCACTATTTACTGAGGTTTCGCAGCTATGCCAGAGATACGTATCTGTTACCTTGTGGTCCAGCCTCAATAAATGTGTTTTTAATAATCAATTGGTACTTCAATAATAAACAATAATTGCTTTATTATATATGAATTTGAACAAGTTTTGCATTTCGGTTGTACTGAAATCACTGTCTACTTTTATTGATTTTTTTACTCTGAAGGAGCTTTTACTGACCAACTATTGGTACTAGAGTGTGCCAAACGTTGCTGCTCCTTATAAAGCATTGCTGATTTCACCTGATTTATAGGTCATGGAAATATTTCAGAGTTTTTTTTCTGCCCCAAACTAAGCAGTGTGTCAGGAGCTTCCAGGCAATCTTTGTAGGAGGAGTGCTGCAGTCCCTCTTATGGATCATTAACTGGAAATGAACTTGGGGCCTTTAGATGTGATCACACTGCCTGCTGCCATACGACCCAGTGAGCCAACACTTTTAGTTGACAGTACAAGTAATAGAGGTACAGGATTCTGATCTTTTGCAGAAAAAACCTCCAATAATTGAAGAGGAAAGTTGATTTCTTGCAGTGCCATTGAGGAGGTTTAACTTTTTCCAGTGTCTCAGCTTGGATCTCCAGAGCCTGGTTGCTCCAATGGCTTGGACATCTCTGCTCACCCGCCCTGGGTGCCCTCCCTGTGGTGGGTGTTGCCCTCTAAGAGCTCAGCAGGACTGGAGAGGGCTGCAGGGATTTCAGAAACCTGTTCCATGGCCTCAGGTCAAATGCAGTGCTTACTTGAGGGTCAGTGCCTTTTAGTACAGAAAACCTGAAATTTTCAGCCTCCAGCATTCCAACAGTACACCTGCTTCAAACAGTGCTTGCTTGTGTGCTTTCTATTAACAATAAACAATATTCCATTATTAAGCTTAAAACTTTCTTCTATCTTGCTAAGCACATTTTTCTGCAGCCTTAATATCTATCCTAGACAAACTTAAGACTCAGACTATTGTTCCATGTCCTTGCTTACTATTGTAATATTTTCCTGCTTTCAAACTTTGCGGTTGCAGCTGATTCTAAATTCCAAATTCTAAATTCTAAATTCTAAATTACAAATTCTAAAGTCTAAATTACAAATTCTTCTGCTCTTTCTGTTCCTGGGGCCTGCTTCCACAGCCTTCTGAAAGCCTCCTTACCTTCAATATTCCCCACAGGCACTGAGAGCCGCATGTGCGCGTCCGCGTCCCCCGCATGCGGCCCATGTCACATCCAATTAGGGCACTTCAAGCCCTAACGGGAGCAGAGTTCTGTGTCTCTAATTAGTCTGGTCAAAGGCAGGAATTCCCTTCTGCTGGGCCAGTCTGCTCCCCTGACAAGAAGATTAGTGGCCCCGGCTCGTGATTGTCGAGCTCAGTGGGTTTTCCCGTCCCGCTTTACATCATTTGCAATTTTCTCTTCCTCGTGGCAGTTGTTTTGAGGGGCTGGTTTCGTGCCAGGAGGGCAGGGGTCAAAGCATTTTGGGGAAAGGCAAGGAACTCTGAGCCTGCTGCCTGTTTGCACACTCCTGGACTAGCTCTGGACTAGTCATTTTTACATCTGTCTGGATGAAACAGGGAGCCAGGAGTGCACCGGGGCCTCCCTGGGGAGTGTTAGCACTGGTGGACATCAGCTGGCCCATGGGGTTGAGACATGCAGTGTTCAATGCATTGAGGGACAGAAATCATAGAATCACAAAAAGGTTTGGGTTGGAAGAGACCTTAAAGGTCATTTTGTTCCAGGATCCTTGCCATGAGCAGGGACATCTTTCATTACACTGGGTTGTTCCAAGCCCCATCCAAGCTGGCCTTGGCTGTGAGAAGAGATGTGTCACCTCCTTTGACTGCACGGGGGTTCTGCAGCTGGTAAAGCTGCTGGCAGATTATTGTCTTTGAGCAGTCCCTTGTTGCCATTTGCTCCTGACAAACCCTGTTCAACCAACTCTCTGTCTTCAGGGTTATAAATATCTGTGGTCAGAGCTAAGCTCCATCACTGTGGGGCCAGAGACCCACTGAGAACTGCTCTGGGCTCCAGCTGTGTTGTTGCTGATGCCTGTCGGCTCTTACTGCCTGTGGTGAGTGTGGATAAAGTCTTTAGTGCCTGTTGTGTGGTTTTGAAAGGTCTAAAATGTCTCAAATGTCCATTTCTAGGATGTAATTGAAAATCCCCACATTATGTAACTTTCTAGTTTAGTTTCTCTTAGGAACTTTAAGATTTCTTATGCCATTGTATGCCACCATATTACTGAAGTTAATATGTCAGAGTCGAAATATCTTAATTCCATGTTTTTTTCCTCCTTTTTCTGTCCTTTTTGTTTAAACTAAGCTCTACAGGGGCTTATATATGACAACATCCTCAACAGGGGAGGATGTTGTCAGAGCTGTAGAAAGGCTTTTGTGTCTCACTGCTTGTCCATTGCCTCAGCTGAGTACAATTTTCTTCCCTAGACTCTTTGATATCCTGAGATTGTCTCCTGCCACAGCAAAACTGCAAAACTTTTGACTTAAATGGATCATTTTTTTGGTAACTTAATGCTGCCTTTTCTGAAAATCAAGTCCTAGGCTTGAAAGCTACTCCACAGTATCTCATGGGTTGACACCAAGGCAGATCAAAGGTCTCATTAGCAAAGCCTGTTCTGGACAACTGTAAATAAGAATGAGTTGTTTGGGAGTACAGTAAATGCTGTGGAAACACATGAGAACTGGACATGCTTGGGGTACTGTTGTCAAACCTGAATTCTGTATCAGAGACAAAACAATCACTTCACGGACCAAAAATCTTAAGTTCTAAGAAATGCCTGGAGTTTTGGGAGCTGCATCTCAGTTTATAGAAGCATACATCACCCACATAAATAAGATCTTTCTCAAAACCACTCAGGTGAGATAAGCACAGGTTGCAGCTTTTAGTGAAATCTCAGGAAGCAAATTGCCAGCCTGGTTCTGTGCTCAGAGCTGACTGGTGCAATGAGTCTGTGCTCTAGAGACCCTCATTGTGATTATTTTGGGGTAGTTCATAATCCAAACCCCAAGTTCTCAAGCTGGGGGTTCTCAATGACCCCAGGGTTCTGTAGCCATGGGCAGGGAGGGGAAATAACCATGGTTGTGACTGATCCTTCCAGCCTGCAAAGGCAGCTCTGCCTGCAGCAGCCAGTATCCAAGATTTAAACTCAGGAAGGGTGAATAATTTTTGGAGGCTGGCAGATTTACAAGTCACCCCTACTGTAGATATTACCCTCGTAAAGATCACTGTGACGTGCTCTGTCCTTGGGCTGGAATGGTATTTCCCTAGCAAATAACCCCATGGTGCACCTGGGATGCAGAGATTAATGAGGCAGATTTGCATGAAGGATATATAGGCAGGGAATTCTACAGGGGAGAGGAGAGGGGAGGTGGTGAAACCCAGCGGGAGCCATCCAGCCATCCCCAGGGCCCAGTATTTAGTCAGGTGCAGCCCAGCTCGTGTGTGGAACTCTCCTGTTATCTCACCTTAAATAAAACTTCAGTGGGGTGTGTCAGAAAGGGAAGCCCTGGCTCAGACACTATGAAAGGGAAGTTTATTTAAGTAATTACCAATTCTTGAGAATTAGGGACTTCTGGGCTCGATGGCCTCTGCCCAGCCCTCAAGGAATGTCCCAAGCTGACAGTCTGGTGGTGTGTGGAGAGGTGCAAGTGATCCAGGGTGTGATGGGTGGGTGGCACTGGTTCTGGTGGCTCCTGGGAGAGTGGGTTAGCAGAACAGAGCAGAGACCTTTGCACATCCTCAAGGGAATTCCTTGGCTCATTTAATTGCAGTGACTGTGAGCTGATGTCCCAAAATGTCTTTGGAAAGCTCAGCTTTAATATTCTCTGCCCTGGTCAGAGGGGAGGTAACCACAGTTCTTCCCCAGTCCTTGAACTCCTGGGAACCCACACTGGTGTCCTGAAGCAGAGGATTTGACTCAATTGTCCTGAGACTTGTTTGGTTTCCAGAGCTCATTATGCATCTCTTGCAGTTTTGTAGAGTTTACTTTGTTTTGTTCCCATTCCCTTTTCAGTCCTGTCTGAAACATCACTGAGCTTTCTAGTACTGTAATAGCCATCATTAATAATAATACCTGTAAATGCTTCCAGTTGGGCTTTTTAAATCGTTTTCCTGAATACCTTCTTCTTTGCTAATTGCCTTTCTCCAGTGCCCTGAGAAAACCTGCATTTTCCAGAAGTTCTGAGGGCAAGGACAGGGGACTTGGCTCTGATATTTATAATTTTTTCCTAAACATAGGAGATTTGTCGGCTGGTGGAGAGGAAATACAATTTTTATGGCCCTATTTGTGCCCAGAATGGGGAGATAATGGCCCCAGAACAGGAGTAGCCAGGTCAGGAAACACCTAAGCCTGAGATGGGAGGTTGGAGGCAGCTCCTGAGAAGTGGCTGTGGATCAGCCGCTGTTAGAATTCAGGAAATTGAGGGTTTTGGGCTTTCTGTGCTAAAAGACACTGACCCTCAAGCAAGCACCACATTTGACCTGAGGCCATGGAACAGACTTCCAAAATTGAGTGATGGCACTGGGGTTATGGGTGTGTAGTTTGAATGGAATTGTGTGATCTTACAGGGTGAAAAACTTAGAATTTAAGGGTTTAATATACAGTAATATATATGGGGCATTATGGAGTATTTTGGGCATTGTCTAAGTCCTTCTTCTTCACCTTCTTCTTCTTGGTTTCGGGTGTTTTTTTTCTAATTGGGTGAGAAAGGCCCCACATTGTGGACCTTGGGTGGTCAGTAGTATAAATTATATAGGTGTCATCTCAGTATTGGATAGTTTATGCTTAAAAAGACCTTGGAAAGAGTTAGAGGTACTCCATTTTCTACCTTGTTAGCTAGAGCTCATGACTTGTGAGACTGTGCTGTGGATAAGAATTAATAAACACTGAGTCTGAACACAAAACTGTGACTCCCATGCTTTAATATCCTGTCTCTAACATGGAGAAAAGAAAGTAAGAAGTCCACAAGCCCCTGCCTCACATCTGCTTGAGAAAAGGGGCCAAGTGGAGCAGCAAGTGCCCTTTGCTGTGCTCCCATTGTGCAGAAGGACCTCGGGGCCCAGACTGGGGTATTGCACAGGCCTGTGACCAGAAACAGACCCGTTTGGAGCTTGGGATGAGTGACCCTGCAGGTGTGGATGCAGGGCAGGGAGGTGGGAGTGTGGGAATGGCAAGGTGTGCCCTGGGCTTCATCCTGAGCTGAGATGGAGCAGGAGGATTTGGAGAAGTCCTTTCCTGTAGCCCACAGAGCTGTGTGAATCCCCCTTCACCTGTCCTCCCATGCAGTGGCTGTTCCAGCTGCTCCACTGATGGCTTTCTAACCCCAGACAGAAATTTAGAAACCTCTCAGTTCTGTATCACCCTAATCTGCCTCAGTCACAAAAAATTAGCAAATTATTCTGAACTTTTCAGACCATCAAGAAGTCACCTGCTGTTCCTCCCCTCTCCCCTGCTGCTGGAGGCCAGGTGCCCTGGCACCAACCTGGTTAAATAATGATGGTGATATCCTGAAGTGGCTGAGATTGGGTGTCAATAGCCATGAGCTTGGGCGGAGGAAGTGTTGCACCTGGTTTAAGGTTCATCTCAGCCTTGTGTCCTCAGTAGTGCCACCCAAAGGACACCAGCACTATTCAGAAGTCAGTTCCAGAGCAGTTGTCAAAAGCCCTCCAGACCCAGACCCTTGAGATGAGGTGGCACGCAGAGGGTCAAGTGGGGCACAGTCTGGGCAGGAAAATCTGGGGAAGGTTTGCTGGCAGAGCCCAGCTGATGTTTCACCTGTGGATGTTGGAAACCAAGGAATTTCTGTGGCACTTTGAGTGAAAAACAATCATTTTCTGATACACCATAATGAGAATTTCCAGCTGACTCTGAAGCCAAGTTTTCCTTTCATGCAGGCCCTTTTCTCTCAGCCTGTCTCCCCCCTTGGCTTGCCCAGCCAGCAGCCTGCAGGGTGCTGGGTACTGTGGCTGAGGAATTGTTAGTGATCAGGGTGCCCTAAATGCCAGGAGCAGATGCAATAAAAGACTGTTCCTTTCCACTTGAAATGCCTGTTGCATTTGCCAGGCAGCCAACACTGTAAATTAATTCTGACTATTTAAAAAGACCTTTTAGAGGTTTTTGAATGGTTTCTGGCTTATTCTGTAGCAATAAAAGCATAGTGCCTGAGAGTCAGACGTTCAGGACCTTACCAAGTAACTAAATACAAGATACTTGGAAGCGTTGTGAAGTGCTTAGGAACGAGATAATTATACTGGCCCTTATCCCATTGTTTGCCTGCTCATAATCACTGTCCTGGGCTCTGTCTGGTGGCATTTGGGATTATTAAGGAACAAAGAAATAGGGCAGAGGTTTGCAAAATGGCAATCCCACCTGCTGGGGGGGGTGGTGGAAAAACTGTGTGGAGAAAACAGGGGAAGAAGGGAAGTGAGGTGGTGAAATTTCCTTCTTATCCTGTTGCATAGCACTCAAAAAGGAGATCAAACATGGCTTGTCTTGCCTGCACCCTTGTATGCAGGAACCCATGACAATTTGGGCTCCAGATCCTAATTCTCTTGACCTGGGAGTGGTTTTTATTCCCTGAGGAATTCAACCATGAGACCCTGAGGAAAGAAGAGCTCAACAGTTCATCAGAGAGATTGCAACCCTTTCTCTGACACTCTGGGAGCTCTGGTGATAGGCTGGTGGTCACACAGGTCATGGAAGGGTCTTGCTGGGAGCTGATTTTCCTCCAAGTTCATGCCTGCCATGGGACCCAGTTTGCCAGATGCCTCCCTGGCATCCGATCAGGGCTTTCCCATGCACTTGTGGAGGCTGATAAATGGTCTGTGAAGATTGGTCTGATACCATTTTGGTCTTCTGGGAATGAGGACCTCATTGCAGATCAAATGTCTGCTCTTTAAACTGGCATAAATCAGCATAACTCTACCAGAGTTAATGGAGTTGTGCTGATTTACACCAGCTGAATTTATACCGTCAAAAATAATTCATTTGCTCTGTCTCTTCTCCATTTTCCCCCCCTCCTTGGATTAGAAATGAAGTCTATAAAGCTAATATGGTCCCTGCAGCAGCATAACTTCCACAGAGTGTTTGCTTGAAGAGGTTAAAAGCCCTATAAACTGCTTTACATTCTCTAATAATAAAATGCAGATGCAAAGGGGAAGGATTTGATGGTCAATTAATACCGAAACCATCCAGTGCTTTGCATAGATCCTGCTCCTTGGCTTTGAAATACTATGCCCAATTAAAACCTTACCCAGAACTACACCAAGATTAAAAAAGTAATAATAATCTGCAGCACTCTAGGTAGCATGCTGCAGTTTTCAGGGTGCCTCTGAGCTATGCCTCATAAACTCTTGGATAAGATTTGTCTGGGTGTTTCCAACTGCAACTGCTCCTGGAGCAAAGCTGCAAAGCAGCATTCAGCAGGCCAAGCTGGAGAGAGGGATATTTTATGGAGGAAAAGAGGAGGTGGGGTAAGGAAAGTGTTGACAATCTCTCATGCATTCTTCTGAAAGGAAAAGAAAATTATAGTTCCTGTAAATGTTCTGCCCTTCAGCTGGGGGTGAGTGGCCAGAGAGTTCACAGAGTGGCTCTGGTTTGGGGATGGAGCAGGCTGGCACAGCCTCAGCAAATTCCAGTATCTTACTTTGCAGCTGGGTTCAGTGTCACTTGCTCCAGCTGTCAGGGGTGATGGCACTGGTGACCTCTCAGTGCTGGCCACTCCAAAGGAACAGGGCAGTCTATCCACAGACATTATTTGGTGGAGCTGTAAGGTTGATGGCATCTGGATTTAACAGTCCAGAAGACAGAATGAAAGCTCTTCTCTTTCAGTAGCCCACACCAGCAGCAAGAGCTGGAAGGGCAGGAGGCAGTTTGGGCAGTGAGGAGCACTCACAGTAATCATTCAGTGTAAGAGCCATCCCCTTCTTGGCTCCAGAGTTTCTCACTGGCAAAAGACACCAATATGGAAACATTTCACCTTGTTTTAAGGTCCCTAGTAATTTACTTGCTATGGGGTGTGGCAAAAAGGAGGAAAAGTAGAGTCCTGCCTCCCTGAGGTACCTGGAGACACTCCCTTCAGGACTGAGCCTAAGGACACGAGCTGTCAGCCAGAGAGGTCTTCCCCTGGGCTTCAGCTTGTCTGGGGTCTGCTCCTTGGTCAGCCCTTGCTGGCTGATGGATTTCCTCTGCATTGATCAGACAGGAGGGATGGGTGTTGTATCATTGATCTTCAGCACCAAAACTTGGGGTAGCTCAGACTGTTTGTTTATTGGCCTGGCTGCTCAGTGATCACAGATCACCCCTTCAAGGAAAATTAATGCATCCAATAGCAGAGATCCAAGGAAGGGCAGTTCTTTCTCACCAGTGTGTCTTTTGATGAGCAAACTGAGAACTGAGCAAAACCAGAGCCTTGGGCAGATGTGTGTGGAGGGGGGACTCTCCTGGTCTGAACAGGAGGCATGGCAAGTCCATCTGTGAGCCATCATCACCCTGATGGCAGCCCAGCATATCTTATTATTCTCTCTCTGCCTCTTTTTCTCCTTCCATGGTTCTGAAAAGATGCATAAAATGTACATTTTTTAAAAAGGAGTCATCAGAACAACTAACAAACAGAATAAACCCATCTCAATTGGTCTTCGGGGACAGGGAGTCTTCCAGGTGGGTCTTCAAGCTCAGTTTAGATTAAAGGTTTTGATGTGTTTCTGTCTGAGCTCTGCACCTTCCTCAGCCCCCTGGTTTTAGTCCCAAACTGTGTAAAATCTCAGAACAGATTGCCAAGGTCAAGGGGAATTGCCCAGGGCTGGGATACTAAAACTAAGTGAATGGAGCATGATATGAAAGCATAATGGGGCAGATTTCTTAATTGCAGAAAGGCCTCTCAACACTGTTTTGACAGCATAAAGGGTCATTTACATCTATTTTAAGCCGTGTAAAAGCCTGATCCTCATTTACACACATTGAAAAGAAAATACAATATGTACCACGACTAAGCCTTTTCCTACTGCCAAAGTGATGGAAAGAGACTTTAGTGTAAATAAGGCTCAGGCCTGTTTTCAGTTCCAGCACCAGGAACGTGCCAGTGCAGAAACAGGAAAGATGCCAAACATATTTCTTTTGGCCCAGCTGGGTGTTTCTTTAGTTTTCTCTCTGCAGAACAAAGTGAGTGGGCACATTTTGGCTCTGCCTTCCACACGAGTCACCACAAGTGTCATTTCCCTCCTCCCAGGCAGGGACAAGGGCGTGTCCTGAAGGCCACTGCACAGAGGATGTTCTTGTTGGGCAGGACCTGAGGCAGCTGAACGAGCACTTTTGTGGTGAGGGTTGCAAGTTCTCCATTTCCAGCTGCTGAGCAGCTCCCAAGGATGGGCAGCAGCAACTTTAAACCAGAAAGAAATTGAGAATAAATCGAAGGTGACAAACTCTGTTTGTGTCAACTAAAGGAAGCCAGTGCCCTTCTAGAAATGGGTTCCAGAATTTCTCCTCAGGTGGAGGAGACATGGAGTAGCTGCCCAAAGATGTGAGTAGTTCCCTAAACAGGATGACAATTATGATTACAGGCTGATAAGGGCTCAGTATTTGCATCTCCTTAACAAGTCAGACTCTGAACCCTCCCAGAGACTGAGTGTCCTGGGTTGTAGTATAGGATGTGCACAAAGTATTCTAGCACCATCTTCATGAACTGTTGAATCCAATTGTTGGAGCAGTGTTTCCCAGGCCCCCCACCCTCTGGGCTGTCTTCTGTCAATGCCTGGCCAATGACTCACAGGTAACTCCCTCCAGGAGTTATCTCTGTTTAATGGGCCATCAAGGACCCACTTCACAACTCATCATCCCATTGGGAAATGCTCCGCCCAGGTGGAGCAGCTAAGCTCTCTCACCTGGAGAGAATCTGGGATTTGGGACAGGACAAGCAGTCCTTACCTACTGGATTCCCAGAGGACCAGAGCTCCCAGACCTTTCTACAGGATCACTGCTTCAGGAAGAGCACCTCACCTGGCCTGGTCCCACCGCCCTGCTCAGGTTGTGTGCTGCCTCTGTCAGTGGTCTTTTGTATTATTGCATTTATTTTATTTTACTTTTTTTCCTTTCTTCTTATTAAATTGTATTTCTGACTTGGAGCTTCTCACTCGTTTTGCTTTCAAACCATGACACTGGGAGAGCACAGTTCTTCCCTGAGAACATTGGAGGAGGCTGTGATTTATCCTGGGGCACGGGGGCAAGTGGCTGATCCTTCAGAGGCCGAATAACACAGACCATCTGCACACTGACTGTGGTGCAGCTTCTCCCCATCCTTTTTTCTCTCCATGCAGGACGAGGAGCAGCCCAGATCTGAAGGGAGATACGATCTTAAGCAGGGCTGACGTGCCTCTGTGCCAGCATGGGGTGGATTAGAATTAGTTTTTTGCTAATTTGCTCCACATGGAGCTTTCAGTTTGAATTCTGTCTCCTGAATCAACAGGCAGACCACCCTCTTGGTATCCTGACTGCTGTATTTCCCAAAGTGATTGGAGAATTTCTCCTCCATCCTGTGTTTTCTGTGGTCCAGACAGTGTCGTACCTACTGCTCCAAGGAAAGGAGTGTGTGTATTCAGCTTCCTCAAACCTCCCAGCTGATCCAACCTTGGGCAATCACTTCAGAAAACAGTCAGCTCTGAAGTTTGGGAGCAGGAAGGATGCACAGACCAGCGATTATAACTTCCTGGGGTTTGTTTGTTTGTTTGTTTGTTTCTGCATGAATCCCAGATTGTCCTTTTCAGGAGGCAATCCTCAGTAGCCTTGCTGCTCTTCTTAGCAGAAAATCCAAAATAATTCTTGCCAGAAAACGTCCAGGCCTCTGATTTTTTTCTTGCAAGTACTCAAGAAACCAACTTGTGTGAATTTTCCTCTTCCTCAGGAGGTATTGACATCTTGTGTGCCTTTGTATGGTGGCTTTAATCTCACTGTGATCAGGTTACCACCTGAAAAATGAGATTACTATAATAACAATCCGTCTCACGTCTACAGCAACCTGGGTAAATTGCAGCTGTGTAATTTCTCAACAAAGATCTTGATATTTCAAGCAGCTTCTCAATCATTAGGAAACTGTTTACTTGGACCCATAACTATTCCTAAAAATGTACTGAAGTTTTGGAGTACTGCTAGGAGCCCTGTAGATGTTCAAGAGGCCCGTATGAACCTCAGGCAACAAAGCTCTTGAATCAAAGGTTGAACTTCATATAAAGTGTGAGTAAGTTCTCCTCACAGTTCAGTCAGACAGAACAATCCTTTTCCAGCCCCAGAACCAAGGACACTGTTGTGGTTTGAAAGCAAAACGAATGACAGGCTCCAAGTCAGAGATATAATTTAATAGGAAGAAAGGTAAAAAGGTAAAAATAAAATAAAATAAATGCAATAACACAAAGGATCACTGACAGAGTCAGAATACAACCTGAGCAGGATGGTGGAAGCAGTCCAGGTGAGGTGCTCTTCCTGAAGCAGTGATCCTGTAGAAAGGTCTGGGAGCTCTGGTCCTCTGGGAATCCAGTGGGTAAGTGCCCTTGCACTGTCCCACATACCAGCTTATATCCAGGTGAGAATGCTTGGCTCCTCCCCCTGGGCAGAGCATCTCACAATAGCATGAGAAGTGTGAAGTGGGTCCTTGATGGCCCATTAA
>VWZU01008219.1:13940-50648 GCA_013397095.1 Sterrhoptilus dennistouni | reverse complement strand
TTTTTTTTTTTTTTTTTTGCCAGCCAAGGAGTTTTGTTGCTGGATTTCACAGCAGTCAGATCCGTGCTTTGTGAAAGCACCACAAACTCCCAGAGGGTTTGTTTTGGGGACTCATCATTATTGAGTGCATTTGTCTTCATTTGGTGTCTTCTAGCTTAAGCAGTCAGCAAGACTCAGTGGCAAAGAGGTGAAGAGGGAATGTGGATTTTTAATGCTGGGCTGTTATTTCTGGTTTTGTGATCCCATTCCCAGTGCCCAGGTGGGACATTAGTTCAGGGTGTGGTTCCAATCCATCCCAAAATCGCCACAGACCCGAAGATGCTCAACTGCAGCACCAGGAGCTTCTCCTGCACTGGTGGTTGTACTTGGTCCTTATGAGCTTTGAATTTCTCAACCTGACACAACCGCAATGGAAGCTGAACAGCTGCTGAATAGATAACTTCTGGGGGAGGGAGTTCCTGCTCTTTTCTTGTCTTTTTCCTTCTTTTCTCCAGTAGCCGCAGCAGGGGGAAAAATATGGGAAAAGGGAAGAAGGGCCTGGAGGCAACAGGTCATAAAAATAAATAAAGAATGAGAAATAAAGTTACTTGGAAAGAGGAGTTATTTGCTTTGAGAGCTGATTTTTTTTTTTTTTGTATAAAAAAGGGAATTTTTTTTCTTAAAATATCACTCTTTTTTTTTTTTTCTTTCTTTAAAAACTTCAGGCAAATTTTTGGTGTTGCCTCTGCTCAGGGTTCACAATTTAATAACCTTGTTACATTACAAATCCTGAGACTCCACGGCTCCTACCCTGGTCTATCTGCCAAGCAGAGAGTGTTTCTTGACCTTTTAAAGAAAGCCAGAGATAATGAACCATTTGGACCATAGGATGCCCTGGCTGCTTGGAATAAAATCAGCGTGGCTGTGAATTTTGGAGAGGAACAAACGTGCAGCCCTGAGCCAGCAGTGTGGCCTGAGCCTTTGTGGTGATCTCCCACTGCAGAAACAGCCATAAAGTCCTTTAAAACAGTTAATAAATCAGAGGTCGTGGGCAGAGTGAGGCCTGGCTGCAGAAAGGCTTCAGAAAGTGTTTTGAAAAGTCCAGAGAGGGAGGATTTGCCTGGCTGCCACTGAGCTTCAGCTTGTAATTAGTGAATTTTCCAAAATTCTCTGGTGAAAACAGCTCTGGTGAAAAGTGGATGCTGAAGAGGCTGGTGCTGCTGGAGAGGAGCTGGATGTCAACATCTGCTTTCCCTGTTGTTGATGGCATCAGAATTGTGCCAGTGTGTGCCACGTATTTTGTACCTCAAGTGTTGGAAGTGCAGTGGTAAAAGATGCTGCTTTCATCAGTGTTTTCTGTGGTGAATTTCTGAAAATGGAAACACAAAATATTGCAGCTTCACAGGTGTTGTCCCAGATGTTCTGGCTGAGGCCAGAAATGTTCCCTGTCAATGAAAGGACCTTCCTGGATCCCCAGATATGTGCCTGGAGAGTGGAGACTGAGCATCATAACCTTCTCATGCCCAGCAGCACCTCAGAGAGCAGGTGTTGACCCACCCCTGAAACCGCCAGATCCAGCTCTCATAGGCTGAGCTCTGCCAGAGCTCTGCCAGCCACACAGAATGAGAGGAATGTGGTTCTCTGGTCCTTTTGGGAGACCAGCAGGTGTTCATGGATGACCCTCTCTGTGTTTGATCATGGATGACCCTCTCTGTGTTCATGGATGATCGTCTCTGTGTCTGTTCACGGATGTTCCTCTCTGTGTTTTTTCATGGATTATTCTCTCTATGTTTTCTGTATTCATGGATGACTCTCTCTGTCTTTGATCATGGATGATCCTCTCTGTGTTCATGGATGACTCTTTCTGTTTGTTCATGGATGACCCTTTTTGTTCATGGATGACCATCTTTGTGTTCATGAATGGCCCTCTCTGTGTTTGTTCATGGATTATTCTCTGTGTTTTCTGTGTTCATGAGTGACCCTTTCTGTTTGTTCATGGATGACCCTCTCTGTGTTTGTCCATGGATGATCCTCTCTGTGTCTGCCCATGGATGACCCTCTCTGTGTTTGTCCATGGATGATCCTCTCTGTACAGTTTGACGCACCATGTCTCTCCCCCTACCTGGGGGATTACACCAGGGCTGTGTTTTTCCTGCCTCCTGCATGTGGTTGCTCCTCCAGTGGTCTCAGCTTAGCCCAAGTGTTTATGCTCTTTTTGTATCCACTAGCTGAGTTACTCTCCCCCTTGTCCTTGCATTTCCCATGGTACTTCCATCTTTGCAGCAAGCACAGCACAGGAGCACCAAGTTCCTGCCTGGCTCTTCTTGCTGCAGACAGGTGATGTTCCCTGGTTTGTTTGAAACCTCACTGAGGATATGTGTGTCCTTCTAGTGCAGTGAAACCAGAGCCAGAGCCTTGGTCTGTAATTCTTTTAGGAAAAGATGTCATAGTTGATCTTGATTAAATTTTTAGTTTAATGTTGATTAAACCATGGTTAAATTATTAATGTGTCTAGCTGCTCATGCAATAAAGAAGTTTATTGTGATGGGATGGGTTGACATGCCCAGTGTTAAAAACTTGCTGTTGTGCTTGTTAGTAATGAGCATGGAAAAATAAACAAATAGGATTCTGGGGGAAGGCCTTTCTTCATTTCCACCACAGTGCAAATGGAGCTGTCGTTTAAAATTAAATAGCTCTGGGTTTATGGTGATTTTTGGCCACAGATCTCATGTCATAGCCTGCTTTTCTGCCAAGGAAACATGGCCAGGCTTGCTCTCCTCTAATGGGGAAACCCAAAGCATTACAGAACGTGGCCACTGCCACGGTGGTGGCACAGAGCCAGGCAGAACAGTCATTCAGTGCCATAACAAGTAATGATTCAGCTGAGGGAAACCTCCAAAATCAACGCTCACAAGGAAAATCCCAGGGCTGTTTTGGTGCCTGGCAGAGTAAAAGAAACTCCAGGCTGAAGGGATTTCTCCAAGAGCTCTCCCACTCTCCTCACAGTGTTGGCTTTCTTCCTTTGAAGCTGAAAACTTGACACTCATATAACACAGCCCACGCTGCCAGAGGCATGTTTGTGTTGGCCACTGGAGAGTCTCCTCACTGCCATCACCCCCAGGGATGAAACATGGGCACTGGGAATGGATGTGCATGAGCCTGCCCCACTGCCTGGTGCAGCCCTGGTTTTGTGCCTGAGATATTTTGGTTTTCTGAAATTCTTTCCCAGGGAATTTTCTGTAAACAGGAGAAATGTTTTTGTAAACTCTACCTATGTTATTCATTCCTTTCCCTAGGAGGGACTTCTTGATGTCCCTCTGGTCTGACCAATGTGAGTGAAGAGGTTTGTCTTTGTTTCATCAATCAAATTGGTCTGTGAGAATAGTATAAAAGGGAGACACATCCCAAAAACAAAGGAGTCATTTTCAGCCTTCTGATGCTCAGAGTCCGTGTCGTTGTGGTGTAAAACAGCACCAGCCTGGTTGGTTCAGACCTGGGCTCAAGGCTGGGTACAAGGAGGAGCAGTGAGCAGTGGATGGAGGCTGCCTTTGCATTCACAGCCTCTCCCTACTTTGCCATGCAAAAGCTGAGGGTGAGGAAGGAAGGGAGGAATTTCCTGCTGGGGATGGTCTCAGCCCTGTCATGCCGGTTTCAACAGCTGGCAATAGAATAGATACTGCTGGTTACACAGAATACAAACTGCTGGTTACATAGAATAGAAAACTGCTGGTTACATCCTGCACTGCACCCAAGACACCTGTGTGCTGCTTTCTAGAACTGGGCAATGAATTCCTGCTGGGGGCAGAACCAGGACAGGGCTCTGCTCTCACCATCTTCACCTCCACCAAGGGCAGAGGACTCAATGCCCCACTGCCCAAAATATCCACTCCAGCTGAAAGTGGGATGCAGATTTTTGCCAAGGGAAGGGAGAGCTCCACAGTTGTCATGGTTTGAAAGCAAAACGAGTGAGAAGCTCCAAGTCAGAAATACAATTTAATAAGAAGAAAGGTAAAAAGGTAAAATAAAATAAAATAAATGCAATAATACAGAAGACCACTGACAGAGTCAGAATACAACCTGAGCAGGGTGGTGGAAGCAGTCCAGGTGAAGTGCTCTTCCTGAAGCAGTGATCCCACAGAAAGGTCTGGTAGCTCTGGTCCTCTGGGAATCCAGTGGGTAAAGGCTGCTTGTACTGTCCCAAATCCCAGATTCTCTCCAGGTGGGAATGCTTGGCTCCTCCCCCTGGGTGGAGCATCTCCCAATGGGATGATGAGTCGTGAAGTGGGTCCTTGATGGTCCATTAAACAGAGATAACTCCTGGAGGGAGTTCCCTGTGAGTCCTGGGCAAGGCATTGATGGGCCATGAGCAGAAGAGCCCAAAGGAAGGGGCCTGGGAAACACTGCCCCACCTGGTTCCAACAGCTCATGGAGATGGTGAGAGAATAAATACTTTGTGTACATTCTACACTGAAAACCAGGACAACAGTGCATTTCCTCTGTTGTGTAAAGAACCTGACTCCTTGGGTTTTGGAGCAGCAAGAGTGCCCCGCCTCAGTCTACCCTGGCTGCTCAATCCTGATTGCAGCACAGCCAGTGTAAATCCAGAACAGCTCTAAGGAAGTCAGGCAAGTTCCTGGAGACTGGAGGCTGAAGGAGATAGGAAACTATTTGCAGCTTGTTTGTAGCTGCTGACATGACATACAAAAAGCTGGCTGAAGGCAGCATGATGTGCTGCAGGCAGGCACTAATTCTGCTCTCAGTAAGAATTCTGACATTTCCTACTATCAGAGCTTCTTTGCAATTGTTTATAGGACAGCAAAACTTTAATCTTTTCAGTTGAAATGCATCACCCATGTGCTGTCCATGGCACAGGCTGTGCCAACAGGAGAAATTTTGTTTTTCTTAATTTTTCTATGACCTAGGAAACTCCCTAAGCCCCAGCTGTTTAAAAATAGCAAATAATGGAGCCACAAAGTCTTGTGCCCTGGAGAAGTTCAATCCCTCCTGCCTCAGCAACCCTTGTGCCAGTCTGGGGAAGAGAAGGATCCAGGGAGACCTTAGAGCCCCTTCCAGTGCCTAAAGGGGCTCCAGGAGTGCTGGAAAGGGACTTTGGGCAATGATATGCAGTGATGGGGAGAAGGGGGACTGAATTTATGCAGAAGGAGGACAGATTTAGAATTTTATGAAGAAATTCCTGACTCTGAGTGTGGTGAGGCCCTGGCACAGGGTGCCCAGAGAAGCTGTGGCTGCCCCACCCCTGGCAGTGTCCAAGGCCAGGTTGGATGGGGCTTGGAGCACCCAGGGATAATGGAGAGTGTCCCTGCCCATGGCAGGGGAGTGGAATTCTTCTTTGGGGTCCCTTCCAAACCAAACCATTCCTCAATTCTATGAATAAATGACCACCAGGTCCCATAGGAAACCTACCCTCCTTCTACAGCAAGAGGCCATACACTAATGTGCATGTCCCAGAAGGCAAACCAACCTTTCTTTGAGCTAAAAAGAAATGTTTGACTGGAAAACCAAACCAGTTTGCTTTGGCTGAGCTGTCACCCATCCTTGTGGCAGATGTTCTTCAGGAAGTAGCAACTGCCTGAGGTTTTCCTTCCGTCTTCTCCAGCTAAAAAGACCAAGTGCCCTCAGCTGCTCCTCACGTGGCTTCTCCTCAAGGCCCTTCAGCATCTTCATGCCCTCAATTGGATGCTTCTAATTAGTTTAATGTCTTTATTTTATCATGGAGCCCAAAACTGCACACAGGACTGGAGGTGAGGCTGCTCCAGAGCAGAGCAGAGTGGGACAATCCCCTCCCTTGTCTGGCCAGCAATGCTGGGCCTGATGCCCTCAGGGCAAGGTTTGCCCTCCTGACTGCCAAGGCATTGCTGGCTCATGTCCACCTTTCCCCTGGCCAGGACAGGCAGGTCATTTCCCACAGCCCTGCTTTCCAGCAGGGAGCTGAGCTCCCCATTATGATGGAGACCTTGTGTGGATGGATTCCCCCTCTCCCTGAGGAACATCTCTTGGGGCAAACAGCTGGAGGGGACTGAGCAGTTGTTCTGAGCTAATGACAATCTCTGGTGTGGGAGCTCTGAGGATTTCCTCTGGTTTGTGCTCTGCCCCCAGAACGAGTAAATAAAAGCCTCCTCATTTATTTATGATGCAAATAGCAACTGTGCCTTCAGCTCTAGGATTTGGTATTATTTATTTAGAGACTCTTGTCTCAGAGGCACTGGCAGTTTGTATGCAGGGGGCATCTGTCTACCTTTATTACCCACAAAGAGACATTTTGCTTCTTAGGCTTTGGCTGTTAATGCTGTTGAAAGCCTGGTGTGGAAATGGAAATCCTTCCAGGGAGACACAGATCCCTTGGTCCTTCCTCTTCAGAGTCAGTAGCAGCAGCTCAAGGTGCCACCAGCCCCTCTCAAAATCCCAACCACAGTGTCCCACTCTCATGAGAAAGCTGAACACCAAGCTCCTCTGGACCTGAAGGTTTCCACTGTGACAGTGATGCCTTGGGAAGGCTTCAGTATCCTGTGCAGGAGCCCCTTCCTTGTAAAATGAAGCCACAGTCAGGCTTTTGAAGGTAAGAGTTGATTTCCTTGAGGTTTCTTTTCAAAAAGCTGTATTTACCCTTTCATTTGCCTGCCTGTCTCGCAGTCTTAGGGCCTGTGGGTAGGAATTATTTTCCTGATAGTTACGTGGTGTGTTTCTGCAGAGTAAAGTAATTTACATCCATTAAGTCTCAGAACTGTGAGGTATAAACAGAAGAATTAATTCCCACTCCATAGCACAGCTGGTCAGCTTGCAACAGAGGACAATTAAACCCAGACCTACATGATCAAACGTAGCACCAAAATGAGTGGCCAAAGTCTCTGGTCCAAGCTCAGGTTGTTGTAGGTCTTGGATCTCTTCTCTTCTCTTACAGACTGAGAAAAGGTTACTCTTAAGCAAGAGAGATTTTTCTTGGCTCCTTCAATCAGGGCAGGATTTCCAGAGTTTTCCAGAGCTTCACCCATTCTCATGGGTCTTCTCTGAATCCTTTTCCAGCTGCTCAACCCACACCTCAAGGTGTGCAGCTGCCCAGGACCTTACAGAGAGGATCCTACCTGAATTCCAGATCCCCTGTGCAGGCAGCCACCCCAGTGGTTAGTGGCGAAAACTGAAATTCTTTTAAATGAAAAGTCTTTTGAATAAAAGTTTTTTGGAGCTGGAAAAGTTGAGAAAAGAGGGATGTCTAGGAATGCCTGGGCCTGGAGAAGGCATTTAGGGTTTGGAGGGACAAAAGTGCCCAGATAGAGATAAGCAGAAGAATCATGAATGTTGTGCCTGCTCTCTGTGTGTCCCAAGACATGAACACATCTGGAGTGATTTGTGGAGGTTCTCAAATACTGAAGAAACCTGCACAGACACGCCTCGGTGACCATCAAAGTCTCACCAAAAGCACAACATGAACTGGACAGGAGAGCTGGGATGGGCCTGGGCTCTGCAGTGGGGCAGGACCCAGCTTGTGGCTGTGCTCCATGGGCAGCTGGGATGCCCCGATGGAAAACCCTGGTGCCGCAGCAGCTCCTGGGGCTGCCACGCATTCTCCAGACACTTCTGTCTCTGGGCTTGGGGCCAAGCCAGAGTGAGTCTTACAGAAAGGCTGGGAGAGGCAGGGGGGTAATGAGCTCTTTAGAGGGCCATGAATAGCAGCTTTCATGAGCTGTCATTTCCCATTAGAGCTGAGTCAATGTGGAAACACAGTGCAGGGCCCTGGCAGGAGAGGTTCCTTGCCTCCAAGTCCCAGCCAGCTCCATCCACAGCCTCTTTTGGTTCTTTGGAGACTGCACCGTGCAGCTTGAGCCACTGCAGTGACTGCTGGACCCACCAGCTGCAGGGCACCAGCTCAACTCTTGACTGGCAGCTTGGAGAGGGAGTCAGAAGGACCAGGACCTGGCTGGGCTGGATGTGAGTTGATGTGGACGTGTCCTGGGCTGCAAGATGTAACCAGCAGTGTGTATTCTATTGCCATCTGTTGAAACTGTTCAGAGAGGTGTTTTCTCTAACCCTTCCAGGCCCCATCCTCCCTCCAGGGCATCTCTGCTGTCCATGGGCCATCCAGGCTCACTGCAGGGCTGAGACAATTCCATCATCCCATGGGGAGATGCTCCACCCAGGGGGAGGAGCCCAGCATTCCCACCTGGATCAAACCTGGCATTCAGAACAGCAGCACAGCCTGTTTGCAGTGGATTCCCAGAGGGAGACTAGATCCATCTCACCACCACTGGACCTTCAGAGGAAAATTGCATCATTCTACAGGATCATCTCTGCTCCTACAGAACCACATCTGTCACTGCAGGAGGATTTAATTGGACTGCTCCCAACACCCTGAACCAACAGGGTGTCAGGTTGTGTTCTGACTCTGTCAGGGTTTCTAGGATTTTTGCTTGTTTGTTTGCTTGGGGTTTTTTTACTACTACATTTGTATTTTTTAATACTCCTATTAAAGAACTGTTATTCCTATTCCCATCTCTTTGCCTGAAAGCCCCTTAATTTCTACGTTATAATAATTCGGAGGGAGGGGGTTTGGATTCTCCATTCCATGGGAAGCTCCAGCTTTCCCTGGCAGACACCTGTCTTTCCAAACCAAGAGAGGATTGTACAAGGAGTTATGCAGTACCTAACCTGAGTGCAAGGATGCCAAGTGCAGGAAATTTTCAAACAAGACCTTATGGTCAGGCTCCTTATGCGTGGGAACCTCCTGCCAAAAGGTAGCCAGGAATTTGATGTAAAAACAGAAATTTTCTCCAGTTGTCTTGGAGCACAAAATCCTCCTGAGCTGGCTCACAGATCACTTTGCAGAGATCAGCTGTCCACCCATCTACCAATACCTCCCAAGCCTGGCTGAATTTCAGTGCTTGCAGGATGTTGTATAAAAAGATCTGGAGGATGATTGAGTGTCTCTGCTTCCAATTGACCATGGGGCAAAGTGCCTGAATCTAAGCCCGAGGACGGAGCTACACCCTTGGTGTCATGTCTGGTTGGACATGGGTGTGGTGGTGCTGGAAAGGAAGGAGAGCTTGGAAAAGGAGTTTCCAACAGGGAGTAACCAAAGGAAACTGGTAGTTTATATGCCAATAAATTGGAACTGAGATTACTAATGCAGAGAGTAATTTTTATGCCCTGGAGCTCATTCATCTTCTTCATTGTGGGTTTGGGTGGTTGGCACATGAAAGGATGAGGGCCAAGGGCTGGGCGTGGAAATCCCCAAGCCCTGTATCTGACAGGATTAGTGCCTGTTTTCTCCAAGCAGTGTGTGGCAGCTCTGGGTAAGCAGTGTGCCCAGGGTGGTGGCTGCTGTTACCCCATGCCCAAAACCACAGTGAGTGTCTGTGTGTGTGAAGGGGAGAAGGTGGAAAAACCTCACTGCTCCAAGGCCAGGCTGGAGATGGAATAGAGGAGGGGGGTGAAGCACAAATGACACTTCTGCAAGACTGAGCCCTACAGAGACAGCTGCTGCACTCCAGTTATGTGGGCCCTCCTCACCTGCAGCTCCCTCCAACCTTCCCTTTCATCCCTCCAAATCTTTATTTCATGTGATGAACAAAAAAACACACTTATTCTTTCAGCAGAGATACTGGAGCACAGCCTACGGGTTGGGAGAGGAAGGAGGAAATAGCTGCAGCTTGGCTTCTCCTCCCTGAGCACCAGCCAGCTCTCTACCTTGGGATGGATCCAACAGGAGCATGGGAGCTCATATCCCAGAAACCCCAGTGCTCTGCCAAGCCCACACAGGTAGTGAAGAGCCTGATAGAAAGTCAAGTGAAACATCTGGGAGCCCTTTTTAAATTTTTTTTTCCTGCTGCCTCCACTGTGTTTCAGGGCAGGAACTCTCTGATCTTCTGCACAGAGGATTAAATGCTTCAGTCTCCCACACCAACACCCCTTTGTGTGCATAAACCCCACACCACTGTCCCTCCAGGAAATCTGGATCAGAGGACAGCAACAATAATCCAAACCAAAATGTCAAGTGATTTATTAGAATCACAGAATGTTTTTTGTTGAAAGGGACCTTTCCAACCATGGAAAACATGGTTCCAGTTCCAGCCTCTGCCATGGGCAGGGACATCCTCCACTGTCCCAGGATGCTCCAAGCCCTGATGTCCAACCTGGCCTTGGACACTTCCAGGGATCCAGGGGCAGCCACAGCTTCTCTGGGAACCTGTGCCAGGGCCTCACCACCCTCTGAGTGAAGAACTAAATTCTGGTTCAAAAAACATCAGATCTGGTGTATTTTTTGCCCAGGGAAGAGGTAGAATCGCCCTCTCTGGAAGTGTTTAAAAAATGTGCAAATGTGGCCCTTGGGGACATGGTTTAATGGTGAACCGGGGAGTTCTGGGTTAATGATTGGATTTGATGGTCTTAGAGGGCTTTTCCAAACTTAAATATTCCATGATTTTAGGAGGTGAAGTGAAGCATCCAAAATGGATTCAGTAAAGCTTTTTAGTAACTTTTCCTTCCTTCCTGAGAGATCCCTGATCCAGCCTGGGAAAAGGAGTCCTGCCATGTAACTTGACTGATTATTCCCTAATACCAACAAATAGCTTAAATAATTTCCTACCACCAAAAGTAGCAAATTCTGTTTGTTGTGAGCCATCCAGCTGAGAAACAGTGACAGAAGTGAAATAAATTATTTCAGGAATTAATTGTGAGTAGGGCAGCAATCCAGTGTCAGTGATATAATACAGGAAAGACACATCAAAAAAAGGAAAGAAAAACCAAAACCACAGGAAAATATAATATAAACATCCACAGAAGACATGCAAATGCAGGCACAATGAGGGGCCTCTGGATTTTTCCTAATGAACTTTAATGCAAAGAGGAAATTAAAGAACTCTCTTTTCCACTCTCCCCTCTGTGCTGGAGTGGGGGGAAGGCTGAGGGGCTGGAGAGGGTGGACAGTGAGGGATTCAGCCTGACAAGCAGGGTTGTATTTTTGATGGAATATTCTTCTTTGTTAAGTGAAACAAACAACTAACTCAGCAAAACTGGAGTCTTCAGCAGGAGAAGAACAGCCTGGATAAACTTCTTGGCCGAGTGGTTTTGTTTCTTCTTTTTTCCTAAAACGGGTTTTCAAGGTGGTTTGGTATCTGAGGCCATTTATTTTTTGAAAAAGAAAGATCCAGTTTTCTACTCCATAGTACTTTTCATTTTGAATTGTAAGCTAAATATTCCATGAATGGGACTTCTCTACTAAAGGTTTGGGAGAATTGAAACCAAATGTTTGAAAATTATCTATTCAAAAGGACTTGGCTTGACTCGGCTCAGACAACTGTTGCTTTTTTAAACTATAAACAATATTGAAATTCTGACTGTTTATCCCCATATGACTTGAGGATTGTTTACAATTTTTAGACATTTTTCAGGAACTGAAAACCTGTTTCTCATGTATATTTATGCTGGCAGCTGCTATCAAAAGGACAGCTCAGCTTCTCGAAAAGTGGAAGCATATGACAATTTTCCCTTCAGTAAAGATGATAAAATATGGGGTGTCAAGGCAGGATGAATTTCCCAGGCTAGTGGGATAGTTTGGCTGTCCAGGCTGTGCAGGCTTCTCAGTGGCATTGCCCTCTGCAGTGACAATACCCAGGGTCCAACGTGCACCACCAGCCCCTCCCTGTCCCCATGGCCTCCCCATCCAGGGCACATCATGTCTGACAGGGGTTTAGGTTGTTCAAACATAAAACTCTGACTTTGGGTGCTCATTCCTTGGGATCCCAGAGAAGCTGTGGTTGCCTCATCCCTGGAAATGTCCAAGACCAGGTTGGACAGGACTTCAAGCAACCTGGGATAGTGGGAGGTGTCACTGCCCGTGACAGGAGGGTGGAATGAGATGATCAATAAGGTCTCTTCCAACCCAAACCATTCCTGGGATCTGGTGCGGAATTCTGCATCCAGGACCAGGCTCTGCTGGAAAAAGATCAATTCTGCCATTTACAAGCTTTTCTAAGCTGGTAAAAGCCCAGATATGATCCCAGATGTGTATGTGCAGTCCTTTACTACATCAGCAGCATCTTCCAGACACCAGGGCTACTGCAGGTCAGGGAGAGCTCACATCTTGCTCACTCCGATGTACAGGGTTAATATCCAATTTATACAGGCAGAGCTGGCCATACCCTGAGCCCCAGCAGCTCCCAGGGGAAGTCATACAAATAATTTCTCCATTTAACCTTGAATCTTCCCGTTGTGGAAAATGGAGGAGTTTGGTCTCAGGACAATGCTGGGTTTGAGTCAAAGGAAAGGGTAACAGTGAGAGGGGTTTTAAGTCGTGGTGTATCTTTGCCACTACTTTTGTCTTTATAATTCCCATGGCAGGTGGGTAGATATGTTCCTGTGAGATAGGATATGCCCCTAAATTGCAGCACTTGGCCTGCAGCTTCACTTTGGCCAACAGACCCTGTCTGAACTTAACAGAGCTGATTAAAACCCAGCAGGGAATGGGCCCCTGGCATTCCATCAGATCTGGTGGTGGTGCTGCTGGGCTGGTGTCATGCTGGGGGCCCTAGTGGGATGCTCCCTCTGCCTCCACCAGCCCTGCTCCTCTCTGGAGCTTGCCCAAACTGCAGTGGGGCTGTGCTCAGGGTACAGAGAGCGCTGCACATCCCAAATCCATGGATCCCACGAAACCACTGATGGTCATTTTGCACTGGCAGAGCCCTGGAGAGCTGTCAGTGTGCAGAAAGGTGAGTAATTAGATTGGTGACTGTGTTTCCCTTGTTGATGGGATGCATTTAGCCTTTTTCCTCTGTGCTCCTAAAGCTGTCCTTCTCAAGGAAATGTTTTCACTCCACTGCCATCTTCTCTGTGCCCAGCCATGGGGGTCCCCAGCAGTGAGCTGGATAGAAGATCTATTGATTCTCTTCCACGAGCCCCGTACAAGGGAAGATAAGTGCTCCCCAGCCAATACCTCTGTCATTTCCTTTAGGTTGTTGCTCACATGCCCTAAATCACAGTGGTTGATGGAAGAACAAAAGAAATGAGCTGGAGAAACTCTGGCCAAGCAAGCCTAACCTACATAACCTCACCATTGCCTCGGCATGAATGGAGACACAGGCTGGTGTGTCTGTGAAGAACGACCTTGCATTTCCAGGACGGATCTGAGTTGCAGGTAGCAATAATAAGCAACATTTGAAGTTCCCCTGCTGCCTGCTGCACTGAGACCAGTGAATTTGGCTGCCAGAAGTCACAGAGCTGCCTTAGAAGCCATGACACCATGATGGCCATTATTATTCCTAATTAACGATGCTGGAATGCAGGTGCTGGGTCTTTCTTGAGGGGCTTTGCTTGCCTCCCAGCAGCTTTCCCCAGGAGCCAGACTGCCTGTAGGGCATTCCTCAGCCAGCAGGACTGGAAGGGCAGGGGCCAAGTCTTGTGCTTGAGGCTCAGTGAGGTTGGCCTTCTCCTGCAGCTTCACACCCCGATGGATGATGATCCAGAGCCGTGTCTGTGGTGCAGTGCTGAGCCCAAGGGCAGTGCTGGACCTGGGCTAAGGAGAGCGTTCCCCACGGTCTTGGGTTGCAATGCAAGATGTAACCAGCAGTGTGTATTCTATTACCAGCTGTTAAACCAGCTGGGACAGTGTTCTTATCCCTTCCAGGACCCATCCTCCCTCCAGGGGATCTCTGCTGTCCATGGGCCATCCAGGCTCACTGCAGGGCTGATACAATTCCATCATCCCATGGGGAGATGCTCCACCCAGGGGGAGGAGCCCAGCATTCCCACCTGGATCAAACCTGGCATTGAGAACAGCAGCACAGCCTGTTTGCACTGGATTCCCAGAGGGAGACCAGACCCATCTCAGCACCGCTGGCCCCTTCTACAGGATCATCTCTGCTCCTACAGAACCACATCTGTCACTGCAGGAGGACTTGGTTGGGCTGCTCCCAACACTCTGACCGTCAGGATGTCAGGTTGTATTCTGACTGCATTTTTCTTCTTTTTTTGTTTGATTGCTTTTTTCTACTACTACTGTATTAATTTTCCTAGTTAAGAACTGTTATTCCTATTCCCATCTCTTTGCCTGAAAGTCCCCTTAATTTCAAAATGATAATAATTTGGAGGGAGGGGGTTTGGGTTCTCCTTTCCAAGGGACGCTCCAGCTTTCCCTGGCAGACACCTGTCTTCACAAACCAAGACACCCACGGAGCTGCCTCCAGCACGGCCGCATGGACAGGCGTAAGATGAAGGAGGTAAAACTCTGCAAAAGCCATGGCTGGCCAACGTCTTAGGTAATAAATGCTGTGAACTGAGGAATGCAGCCTCAGTTCTGGCTGAGCGGAATTAATTCTGCACATTGGCTTCTCCAGAGTTTTCTTCCCAAGTGTGGTTGACTTCTTACCACCACGTCGATATTTCTGTATTTCAGCAAAATTCCTCATTTCTAATCTGGATAGTCCTTTCTGGGTGGAGTGCAAACCCCAGATTGTTAACTCCGGATAACAGTAATTAAAAGAAAATAAAATCAAAGGTGCTCAGAAAAGAACTGGAAAATTTTTCTGTGGAAACCAGAAGATTATATTAAACTTCAGTGGTTTAATAAAATATTATGATGTTTGGGAGCGTATTTTCCCTGGGACTTAATCTGTTTATACATCTAAAAAAGTAAATAGAATATCACTTTACTTGACCACACAGCAAACCTGATACAGGGGGGGCTTCTCCACTGTATATATTTCTTGAGGAATTCCTTTCCCCTCGGGTTTCACACTGTGAACTGGGACCATTCCTGAGCTACCCAGGTCAGGGGAAGCAGGAATTCATCCATCTCAGGGGAGAAATGCCATGGAGATGGCAGGGAGACTGGACTCTTTGAGGATTTTTGCAATTTAAAAAAGGTGTGGCATTGACGCTGATGTGGTGGAAGGCAAGAGGTCATGGGAACAATGCCAGTGATGCCACTGGGGAGTTCACAGAAGGCAGAGCCACGGGGTGAGTTAGGTTTAGGAGACTAAAATCAGACACAAATGTGGTAATTTTGTGGGTTTCCCCCTTTTTTCATAAACCTGTCCCCCTCTTTCCAGCTTCCTGCCACCAGCAAAAAGAGAGCACAGCCTCTCAGTACCCGTAAACTTTATTAAATGTGTGCTTTTTCATTCTTAAATTAAATTAAAATCAGGTTTTTTTCATACTGAAATAGCACCAAAGGGAGAAGGATCACAGTATCACCAAGTGAAGGGGAGGGAGGAGAGAAAGCCCAGAAACTGTTGTTCACAATCAAGGAATTTTTTAATGACTAGGAAAATGGACAATTTTTTCTCTTCATCTGGAGACTGGATGCTATGTGTGAAATGTGTATGTGGGAGAACTGAGAATCAGTGCAAGTGGAAATCACTTTGTGCAGGGGTAGGAAAGGCTAAATTATTGCTGGAAATTTGACTTCTCAGTGCTTCACCCAAAGGCCACCCTGGCATCAGGCAGAGGAGTCTCCCACACTGATCTTCGTGTCACCTTGGTGTATAAACTCCTTTTAACCGAGTGGATCATTGAGTGGCAGCATTTCCACAGGAGCTGATAAAATTCTCCATGGCACAAAATCACCACCATGGGCACAGCAGCCCCATCCTTGCCCTTCCAGGAATGGCAGAGATGGATTTCACAGCAGCAGACAGACCTGGTATTGCCTTGCCAAACTGCACTGGTAAAGAAAACCCCATTTCTCTGAATTTTTCAGTTGAAACAGAGAGCAAAGAGCTTCCCCACACTGCAGGTTTGGCTGAAAGCTGTTGCTGCAGTGGGTGAAAGGGAGGTCTCACCTTCAATGACCTTTCTGAAATGGGCTCTACGAGCCTGTGCCAAAGCATTTTCCCCAACAGCAGTAGGGGAAAAAAAGATTAGTGAAGACTTTGGGGCAATCCTTGTGCTCAGCACTCCTGAGCCCACACTCCTGGTGTGTGGTGCCATTTGTGGCTGTGTCTGTCTCCTCAAAGATCATGGAATCATGGAATGGTTTGGATTGGAAAGGACCCTAAAGTTCATCTCATTCCATTCCCTGCCCTGAGCAGGGACACCTCCCACCATCCCAGATTGCTGCAGGTCCAGTCTGGCCTTGGACACTTCCAGAGATGGGGAATCCACCACCACTCTGGGCAACCCAGGGCTCACCACCCTCTTTGTATAAAACTTCCTTATCATCAGTTGGGCACTTGATGCTGATAGGAGGCTTTTAAAGGTTGGTGAGTTTTGTTTTTTTTTTCTTGAAACAAATCCAATATTTAAATTTGTTCTAAAATCCAAATGTTGGATTGCCTATAAGCCTAGGCTTCATCAGTGCCTAATGGCAGATTTGATTATTGAGACCAGAAGCATTTTAATAACCAAATTATTTTCTCATAGTTAATGTTTTGATTTTTCTGCTTATTTGTTTTTAAAGAAAAGCACTATACAGGTCACTTTTTATTCCTAGCTACTTTTGTTTTCCCTCCAATACACGTGCTCAGCACTGCAGGCCCAGGAGGGATGCGGTTTTCAATAGTTTACCTCCAATTCTTCTTAGGTTAAAATAATCTAAACTTCATGGCTGGATTTTCAAATAAGCCTGAAGAGTTTAGAGGCTTAAATGCTATTAGAGTTCAAAGCAATTTGGTTGCATGATCTCTTTTTAAAAGCCATTGTTCATATGTGGGGTGATTTTCAAAACTACTTATGGCCCAGATCAAAACCAATCAATCACAGCCTCAGATCCCTAAATAGCTTTACAAGGTGTGCAACAAGGTATTCAAACCCTTGGAAATGAGGGGGAGTAAAACACTGAAGTATTTAGGGGAAAGTATTCCTAGGTGGCTGAGCTTGATGTGCTGGGAAGAGTTTTTAAAGGCACATTTGATGGGCTTCTGTACACATCAAGGCTCTGCTCGTTTAATGACAGGGATTTGGTGGCAGGTGCAGATACTCAGCTGTAAGAAATGTTTGGTATTGCTGCAGCTTGTCCAATATGGGGAGACCAGTCTGTGGCCCTATAAAGCTGCTTTATGGTAGTGCAAATGCCACTGAATGTGAGAAAATAGCAATATAACTATATTGATTTTTTTACATCATACTCGTAAGCGATGTTTATATTTGTCTGCTGGTTTTTGGCTGGGGTAGAGTTCGTTGTGTTCACAGGACTGTGGTTTGGATTTGTGCTGGGAAAGCACAAATATTGATAACCCAGGGATGTTTTCATTGTGGCTGAGCAGTTCTCACACAGTATCAAGGCTTTTCCTGCTCCTCCAGTGAGGAGGTTGAGGATGCACAAGGAGCTGGGAAGAGATACAGCCAGGAAAGCTGACCCCAACTGATACAAGGGATATTCCAGACCACATGGAGTCATGCTCAGCCTATAAAAGTGGGGAAAGAAGGAAGCAGGAAATTTCTGGAGTGATGGTGTTCATCTTCTCAAGTCACCATTCCAAATGTGAGGCAGCCCTGCTGTCCTAGGGAGCATCTGAGCACACATGGGAAGTCTGGAATTAATTTCTTGGTTTGCTTTGCTTGTGTGTGTAGCTTTTGCTTTACCAGTTAAACTGTCTTTATTTCAACCCAGAGGTTCCCTTAGATTTACTCTTCCAATTCTCTCCCCCATCCCACCTGCAGAGTGAATGGGGCTGAGATGCCAGCTGGGCTTAGACCACAATAATTTGTCAAAGGCATGTCCATATTATCCCAACCTTAATTCTCCTTGAAATACCAAAGGAATGGCACACTTAACTCCTCTTTTCATCTGGGAAGACCTTAGATTTTGTGCCTTGCTGGTGTTGGCACTGTTTGGCTGTGCCTGTGAGTGACTGATGCCTCGTCCTCAACACCACCTTGGTTTTTCCATTTGGATGAAAGAGCACAGCATGGGAGGGTTTCCATCCCCCATTCCTGCCACAAAAAGCCTTGCAATTAGAATTTTTTCCCAATAATTACCCACCATCCTTATGCCTTATGCCCATTCTGACCAGCACAGGCAGACTGCTCCCCTCACCTCCTGTGACACACTGAAAAGTCCATCATCAAGAGTCCAATGTTCTCCCAGCTTCTGATTTGAGCTGCAGATGCTGGGAGGGATTGTGGTCTCATGGAGCCAAAGCTCTGTGACCATCTCTGATCTTCTCATGTCACATCTTGTGTGGATATTGAGGGGCTGAAGGGAGGCAGGCAAGAGAAGGGACTGTTGTGGGTTTGTGTGGTGCCTCATCCTCCTTTCTGGACATAAATGGGGGAAGCATCAGTGGAGGCAGTGAAGGTGGCACTGAGCTGTGCCACAGCAGGACACAGTGCTGAGCACAGTCTGCCTTTGGTGCCACCAACCCATCACCACTTCTCTACCAGCTGGGGCATGGCAACCTGGGCTCAGGTGGAGCTTTGCAATGACAGCTGTGGGAGAAGCTCCTGCAGCCTCATGAATTGAATTAAGCTGTTCTCATTCCCTTGGGAAATGGGCCTGGCATGCAAAACCCTGTGGGTTTGTGTCTTCAGGAGATGAAAAGGTTCCAGGACTCAGTATCTTTGGGAACAAAAGGAGGTGTGCTGGGCTGAGTAGAAGGTAGTTTAGGGCAGCCAGGAGAAGATGTGGCTCAACACATGCAGAGGAACTCAGTGCCATGGGACTGAGTGGGTCACCAAACTCTTCTCTTAACTTGGCCAGGTGGAAATGCCTCCCTCTCGGGTGAAATTGTAACCTCTGGTATAATTCTCTTTGGTGTATTTGAAATCTCTGCTCTGCTGGGATTTTATTAAGATCTTGGCTGGTATGCAGGCAGCCAGTGAACTTCATCCCCAGGCTCCTTCTTAACCACATTCCTGGGGGATCCCCACTTGGTTTATTTTACCCCTGCAGGTACTTTTCAAAGCCGGGCTCAGGAGAGGGAGCACTATCATGTTTATACAGCACCAAGGTATAAGTGGGTGCTCCTACAGCTCAGAAATGCTGAAGATCAAGAGCCAGCAGATTAATGAGCCCATGGTAATAAAAGACTCTGCTTCACTAACAGATTTCTGTCACTGAAACATTTCCACCAGCTAAAACAATTTGGTAAAGGAGATTAGTTTTGCCTGACAGTTTTTAAACCCTTCACAACTTTCCAGCTTCCCCCTGAGTTCTCCATTAGGAAAAAACTATTGTTTCCTCATTCCTCTTTCTGGACTTGATTGTTGTTCACTTTTTCCCAACCAATCCTTCCTCCAGTCTTTTTAAGACTGGTCCAACACAAAACCTTCATCATTATGGCTCAAATAATGTCCACTGGACACTGAGAAGTCTCCTGCATGTGCCTGGTGGGTCCCCCCAACACCTTCAGGGTGTGCCATGCGCATCACCTCAGTGTGGACCTTTCTTCCCACCCCCAAAATCCCCTTAGATGGGTCCCCCCTTAGAAAAAAAAAACCAACTTATAAAACCGTTTTGCTGTCAGAGTAGCAAAAGGGGTGCAGTAGGGAACACTGGTTTAGAGCCAGCTCCTGTGAATGAGGCCTTTTGACTACCTGGCAATTTTCATTACAGAGTCAAAAGAATCATTTGTGTTCTTTCCCTTTTGGCTACCAAAATTATTTTGTCTCAAAACAAAACAAAGGATTATTGGTTTTGGCCCCCTTAAGAGGAAAAATAATTTTGGCTGATGAAAAGAGCTTGATTTAAGGGGGGTAAAAGTAAAACAAAAAATTGGATAAGTGGAAGCAAAATTCACCAAATGTTTCATGCAATAAAAAAATCCCCTAAGGTAACATTTGGAAAGCCAAATTAGGTATTAAGCCACCTTTGTTTTATTGTCAAAAGTGGTGAGGTCTGGCCAAAATGGCACTTGCAAGCCAAAACCTGGCTCAACTTTCAGGAAGACTCTGAGCTACCCCAAGCACCCCTGTCACTTCTAAGAACTTTGCACCTGTGTTTTTTTATAGAGGCAATGCTAAACCTTGGGCCCACTGAGGGAAGCTGCTCATATCATCAGGACCAGACTGCTGTTCACAGCCTCCTTTCCTGGATGTCCACAGCACCTCTTGTCCGAGAGAAGAAAGGAAACAAAACAGTGTGAAAAAAAGAAAAGAAAAAAAAATAAACCAAACAAGAGCAAACCATGTTTCAGCACAGCTATTATTTTTTTCCCCCCAGTATTTCCCCCCTCTCTACTGATACGTAAAAAAAATATATATATTATATTATATTTTCCTTTTCTTAAATTATTTCTCTCAGCCTCAGTCCCAGCCGAAGTCCTGCCCTGTCATCTGGTAGAACTTCATGTTGAAGGGGCGGTAGAAGTCCCGCAGCCTCTGCACCACCTCCTGGTCGATGTCAGGGTGGGTCCTGCCTTTTGTCTTCCCCAGGCAGTGGGGTTTGCTGCTGCCCTCCGCCTTCTTCAGGCACGGGAAGCCCTTGGTCTTGTTGAAATAGAAATGTTTGTCCGTGATGATCCTCTTGAGGCCCAGAAAGTCCTGGACCCTGCCCAGCTCCCCTGCAGGATCACTGATCATCCTCTCCCCGCTGACAAAGAGGATCTGCCCGATGGGGAAGTAGAGGAGCCAGTTCTCCAGGTGCTTGGCGTAGATGCCAATCTGGATGGCGCTCCACGAGGTGTCGATCAGACCCGTAGTCCTGTTTTTGAAGGTCAGGCTCTCAAAGGTGGGGATGTCAGGCTTCTTGGAGAGGGTCTGGGTGTAGTCCGAGATAGCTCTGGTCACAGGGTCCCGCACCACCACGATCAGCTTGGTGCCCTTGGACATGGAGGAGATGCGGGCTGGGGCCTCCTTGGTGACAAAGTAGCTGGGGGTCTTCTCCATGGTGATCTGCCCCTCCAGTGTCCTGGGCATCAGGTCCCTGCCAGAGGGGGAACGAGGGACATGTTAGTGCCAAAGTCCCCTGGGCAGGGTCTGGATGTGGATCATCCCCTGGATGTGGGCAGGGCTCTGGATATGTCCTGGGGATCAAGGGCAGGGTGGCCCTGAGCCCCTGGCCTAGCCCTTTCCTCCTTGCATTTATTGTCAGGAGGCCCATAATGTTCTGATTCTGCAAACACCTGAACTCACCCTTGATTTCCCACTTCCTTTCACTGCCCATTTACCTGGAATTAGACCTGAATTCATTTGTGTCAATGCTCAAGCCCTGCCCTCTGGATGGGATCCCACCTTCTGTCTTGCAATGGTAGGAACACAACACACTTCAACCATCCTAAATGCCCCGTCCCTTTAAATTCCTCTCTGCCCAAACTGGGGTTTCCTGCACAGAGACTTAAATTTCCTGGAATAACAGTGAATTCCTGGAGGAACAACACTCCCTTCCTGTATGACAGAGGAATTTTCAAGGGTTGGGGTGCAAGTGTTTATTTTTTGGCATTTCCAAGGAGGCAGCAAGTTGATGCCACTTAAAAATGTGCAACAAAAATGTGCAACATCAGCCTCCTGACCTCGGCAATTTCCTTCTTTCACCCAAAAACATCCCACACACAGGCTGCTTTGGGAAGCTCTCCTAGACTGAAGTGGGAAGGGGCTTGGGGCTCGGGCCAGGGTCCATCCTGCTCCATGGTCCCCTTGAGAGTTCAGAGCCCTCCTGGGCCAGGATTGGGTGTGATTTGCTAAAGAGCCCCAGGATTTGGTGGCTGGATACCCTGAGCTCCTTCATGTTAAACAAGGCAAGCTAGGAAGGTGTAGGAGCCATGGGAGCAGGTGACTCCCAGTTCCTCTCCCTCTCCTCATCCCACCTGCATGTCACACACATCCCATCCCTACAGCACCACACCCAGACAGGAGCACCTACACAATGCCAGATTCCCACCCCCATCATCTGCTCACACACAAATCCATCCTGCCTCCCAGGCCCTCAGCACTTCCCCTCCCCACAGTCCCATCCTTCCCAGGGGGAATGGGGGATGGATGGTGCTGGAATTCTGGAAACTTGGATTTTGGCATTTTAGTGTGAGTTAAGATGGAGGACTTTGGGCATTGTCTGGGTCCTTCTTCCTTCTTTTTCATGGGTTTGGGTGGTTTTCTGTAATTGGGTGAAAAAGGTCCACATTGTGGGCCTTGGGTGGTCATTATTGGGTCAGAAATATAAATAATACAGCTGTCACCCTATTATTGGGTAATTATTGCTTAAATAACCTTAGAAAGAATTAGAAGCAGCCATTTCATTGCCCTTTCCTACCTTGTTAGCTAAAACTCACAACCACTGAGACTGTACTGGAAATAAGAATTAATAAACATCCAAGTCCAAACACGAACCTACATTTCCCGTGTACCAATCCAAACCTTAGCTGGGAAATAAAGAAGCAAAAAACCATCACAGATGTGGGGTGGCTGCAGTGAAGCCCAGTGGGGTTCACCACCATGCCCCCAGCAGTTCTGGTGGCAGCTGCAGCCCCCCACACCCCGACCCCTTGGCCGTGACCCCGAGTGTGAGCTGAACCTCCCTGCCCGTCCCACCGTGACCATCCCGCAGCAGCAGCAACAACATCTGGTTTGCAAACCTGTGCAATATGCCAGCAAAAATTGAACTCATCTATCAAAAAAGCAACAATGGAAAGCCAACAGCAGCTAAAAACTGCAATAATAACCAAACCCCAGGCTGTTGTGTTACAAAGGAGAGAGCAAGGAATGGCCCTTCCTACAGCAACTCCCTTAGCAACCATGTTGCACAGAGTCTGAGCAAAGATATGGTCCCAGAGAAGTCAAACCTTTGCTGAGGGTTTCTGAATGGGGAAACTCCGAGAATTTGGGACATTCAGGTTGGGGAATAAGCAAGCTGAGCAGTATGAAAGACCTCTTGTGCATCCTGAAGGATGTGAAGATGAAGGGAATCACTGCTGACAGTAAGTGTGGCATTTGCTGAGCAGACACATAATTCTGCAGTGGAATTTACCATGATTTTCCCAGAGAGAAAGCAAAAAGGATGGGACCTCACAGCCTGGAGCTGGAATTGGACAATTAAACCCCAAGATGCAAATGGACCAAAACTTATCAAAGTGTGAGACCTGGTGACCATTTGTCCATTTTGTGAGATTTCGGGTCCACCTTGGGTGTAGCCCTGGCCAGGCTCTTGTCCTGCCCAAGGTGGATCCTAAAGGCCTTTTAATAAATATCTACTTTATTCTCTTAGCTCTTAGTCCAGTCTCTGTTCCAGCTCAGCCTTCCCAAGGCATCACACCCCCACTGGTCCCTGTCCCAACCTTCCACAGCTCAGAGTTGATGTTGAGCAAGAGCAGGAGACACTGAACAGCCAGGAGAGGGGCAGCAGAATGGCACAGACTTCTGGTTGTGTTCTGGAGAGAGCTGGATGTTCACCCTTATCTTTGGCTGCATTCCCCCTGCCCTGGCTGCAGCCTCAAATGGGTGCCCAGGTATTTACACCTGTGGGATAAAGAAATTCCACAGAAAAACCCCTGGGTAGGTGTTAGAGCATCCAAGGACCCTCCCTGCTGTCCATGGCCTGGATGTGACACCAAACACCTTAAAGCAAACTGCAAAAAGGGAAATCTGCCCTCTGTTAGCTTTTCCCTGCTCAGCAGCTTTGCTGCAGCTTGATTTTCCTCCTGAGAAATGTCCAGGGTCTGGCTGGGATTTGGAGCAGCCCAGCCTGAGGCAGTGGTGGGAAAGGAAGTCTGTTTTGGTGGCAAGTGCTGTTTTTAAGGAAGTGCCACTGAAGGGGTCACTGCAGGGAAAAGTGTTATGAAAGAAATGCTGCTCTTTCTGCAGGAGTCCCATAGCTCTGCAATCAGCTGTGGGACCTTTGGGTCCTGTGGAAAAGGGTAAGGAAGGGCCAAGTCTGCCCCTAGAGCTGCAACACAGTCACAGGGTGGATGGTACCCCCTAGACAGGGTGGAGGGCAGGGCAGAGAGGGAAAATGAAGTGTCCAAGGGGGCTTATTTCATCTCTGACTTCACCACAGAAACAGAGCCAGAAATTCTGTCTCCAGAAAGGAGCCAGACACTGTGGTGACAGGTGTGACAGAGCTGCCAGTCCTGGGGGAAACACAGAGCCTTCTCCATCACGGAGCTATCAAACAAGCAGGACAGAGAAACTGAGGCACAGCCAGCATCGTGGCTTGGTGCAACCTCACACCCCCAGAGGGGTGTGTGCTGCTCCCTGGGCCACTGCTGCCACCAGCAACTTGTCCTCTTCTTCCCCCACCATCTCTCTTTTTCTTCCAAATCATTTGAAGCAGTGACTCTGCAATAGGAATTTATAAAAAACCCCAAAACTTGCTCTGACAAGCACTCCCCTTCCCCCAGCCCCAGCCCACACTCCCGGAAGTACCATTACAGCATGTTCAGGGGATGATTGAAAAGAAAGATGCTCTAGCAAGAGTGATAACTTGATGTAACCAGGAGCGTGTATGGATATATAAATTCAAAAATGCTGCCTAAAGAGATTAATTCCTCCCTCCCATGAGGCCAGCTGCTAAGCCCAGGGGCTGTGCCAGCCCAGCAGCTCTCACAAGGCTCTGTATTTGCTTTGATGAGCTGTGAGTGTACATGGGAGTGAGCTGAGCCTCCTGCTCTGCCTTCCTTTAGATCTCAGCTGAAATCAATACATGGAAAGATGCATTTCAGGAAACTGAGGAAAAAAAAAAAAAACCACCAAAAATACCCACACACACAAAAAAACAACCTCCAAGAAAAGCTGTGAGACTGAGGAAGCAGAAAGGAGAGGGGCAAGAGATCAGAGAGGTCTGCAAGGAAAAAAGAAAATCACTTGTGTTGTTGGATGTAAAATCAAATCCAACTGGCATTAATAGCAAAAGGACACCCTTGCCACTGGTTTTAATGAGGATGGATTAAGCTGAGCATGGAGCAAAATAAGAGGTAGGAATAGTCCTGGGAGAGGACAAGAAGCCCTGGGTCTCTCCCCTCCTTACCCATCCTGCTGTAGAGGCATTCTCTCTACATAAAGATAATGCTCAGGGAAATTCTGGTGTTACTGGAGGGATCTGTGATACAACTGTCATCTCCCAGAGGATGCTGTACCCTCACAAAACAAGTCAGGGGCCTTGGAATTTCCTTGGTCTCTGCTCTTCCCTCCCCATGGGAGCATTGCAAAACATGCAGGATGAGTGAAATAAATACTGCCAAAATACTCATGTTTCTCTCCCTTGGCTGTGGTTAGAAAGGAAGCAGGACTGCTCCATTTCCACCAGCAGGAAAGGATCCCTGGGTTTTTGCTTCCACAAGATGGGCTGAGGTGGCTCTCCTGCCACCATGGCATGGTCCCTGTGCCCAGAGCAGTGAGATCCTTTGTGGGAAATGGATTTGTAGAGAATTCTCAAAGCCTGACAGGAGGCTCACATAGCGTGGATCTATGCGCAAACTCTGAGATAAAATATACTGACTTAGAAAGGCCATGGGATAGGACAGACATCGTTGAGAGAGAAATGGGACTGGAAACAAGTTTCAAAGGATGGCCTTGCAAATAAGACAAGATACTTTGGAGAAATAGAACTATGAAAGATGTATTGTAGCAAGACCCATATGGGGTATTTTTAGATGATTGGCTTAAAAGCATTTACAGCATTGTGTGGCAAAAGCTGATAGGCCCAAAAATGTTTATAATGTGTTGTAATTAGGAAATAGTTTGGCTTCTGATTGTGATGGCGTGAACTGTAACATCTGTACTGTCTCAGCCTTCTCATAAGACTGAAAATGGAATAAAAGTCTTTAAAATGCCTCTCAGGAGCCCCATCTTTGGGTCAGGAAAGGGGCATAATCCAACAGTCCCTCCCAGCACACAGGTTTTTACCATCTCCAGTATTCCAGAGGACTTGAAGTATGAAGAAAGCAGATTGGATATCAAGAAGAAATTCTTTCCTAAGAGATCCTGTCACAGATTGCCCAGGGAATGGTTTAAAGCCAGGTTGGACAGGGCTTGGAGTAGCCTGGGCTAGTGAAAGGTGTTCCTGCCCATGCCAGGGGGGGCTTGGAATGAGATGAGCTTTAGTGCCCCTTCCCACCCAAACCACTCTGGGGTTCTGGGAATAGAGGGCACTGAGCTGTGCTGGGATCAAAGGGACAGTTAAGAGCACCTGGGGCATGTTGACACTTTCAGGAACTCACCACAGTACCCCAAAACCCAGAGCTGGTGGCAAGCAGCCACCTACACCTGTAAGAGCCCAGGCTGCAGGGACAGTCACTGCTGGGTCACTGCCCTGGTCACAGCCACTGCTGCTGGGGACACACACAGCACACCATTTATATGCCACCTTCCCAAACAGCTCTCTCCAAGAGCCTCTCCTGCCCCCAGCCCCCAAATCTACTCTCTCTCTGTGCTGGCACACAGCAAGCAGCCCTGGGAGCTCCCAGGCTCTCCTCACGGCGGATGCCAGCGTTTATGTGAGCAAGTCTCAGTATTTATGTCTCTCATTACATCTGCAGCCAGCAGCAGCTGTTTCCACACTGTGCCTGTCAGGCAGCATCTCAGCAGAGCTGCCTTCCTGCCTCTCCCTCCTCTCCTTCCAGTTAAGCTTCCCTCTGAAGTTTAAGTCTGACTGACACCTAAAATGCAGCCCCCACGAGGTGTCTTCTCTGGCCCCAGCCAAAGCCCCAGCACCGAGCACAGCCAGTGGTGCCAGCCCCAAACCCCCAAACCCAGCCTGTGCAGGGCAGGGGTGACAGTGGGGCAGGGCAGGCAGCCATACCCACCCAGCCATCCATGCTGTGCCCATCTTACACCCCAGCAGAGGTGTCCCTGTGTCCACCCAAGGGCTGTGTCCTCAGCTGACCCTCCCAGCTGTACCCCAGGTTTCAAGGGCACCTCCATTCCCTCCACCACTGTGTTTAATCACCTCAGCAGTTAAAAAAACCCTACTCCAGTGCAGGAGAAGGGCATACAAGTGACCTTGCCCCTAATAAGTAATAGATGTGTTAATTACCCAATACAGCCTCGCCCCTGATAAGTCACAAATATATCCAATAGAGATAAGTGTGATAAAAAGGAGTGAGTTATCTGGTGAGAAGAGGATCATAAAAGAAAAAGAACCTTGAGGAAGAGAGAATGAGAAGATGAAGAAGAAAAATTCTGAAGAGAAAAAAAATCACTATTCTGAGGTCAGTCTGGGTCTGCAGTTAGAACCTGTTGTTAGAACCTGCAGCCACAGTCTGGCTGGGTAAAAGCCTGCAGTCAGAGTCTGCAAACTAATCCCTGCAGTCACAGTTTAGCAGGAAATAACCAACGATCAGAAACTGCAAGGGAAACCTACAGTAAGAGTTTGTTGCAGCCAGAGTCAGTAACTAGTTAGAGTCAATAACTAAACTGTAAAGAAAAAAACCACCAAGACCCTTTTCATGCTGTAATAACAAAAAGTCTGTGTCCTAACTCATTTCTGCCCTCTAACAAGAGGGCTGCTGCAGCACTCCAGGAATCTCACTGTCTCCAAAATGGGCTGGGACACCAAGCTCCCCGTGCAGCACTGAAGGAGGAAACAGCTGGTACCACCCTGTCCTCAGGTCACAGCCAGGAAGCCTCGTCCCTTCCTGAGGAGCTGGGAAATCCATCTAAGGAATGCTGTGGAGAATGCAGCTTGTTTGCTGATAACTCCAGAGGTGAAGATCCTTCCTGGACCTCCGGCTGTGACCTTGCTCAGGAGGAGCAGCAACAATCCTGGGCTGAGGGCAGGGCAGCCAAGGCCACTGGGCAGGAAGCAGCCGTGTCCCCAAGATAAGGGGGTCACACACCCCCAGGAGAGCCCATCAGAGCAGCACAGTCCCTTTCATGTCAGCCCCTCTTCATGTCAGCCCTCCTGGCTGCAGAGCCACGGGGCTGAGGATTCAGGGGCAGGATCTGCACGCAAAGAAGGGGCTCTGCTCACCAGCCCTGTGCCCCTGCTGTGCTTCCCGTGCTCAGCTCCTGCCCCGCTGCTCCCCTGGGGATGAAGGTTGTGTGGATCAGAGCTAATTACAACACGCAAACCCTCTGTCTAATTGCTCTGATTAATTATTGACGGGCTGAGCTGCTACTTTGCACAGTGCTCAGGGGCTCCTCATGCTCAGGAGTGACTCCAATGTCCCAGCATCCCATGACCAGCCTGGAAGAGGAGGCTGTGCAAAGAGGTTCCCAAAAATCCACTGTGCTGGAAAAGCACATCTGGAGACCACCAGTGCCTAAGTGCTATTGACAAACAGAAACTCCCTGATGTCATTAGCCCTGCAAGCCATTGATTTTCTCTGCTGGAACAAGAAACTCATTGGAGCTGAGGCAATCACAGGTGGCACTGCCACCTCCTCTGGGCTGTCCAGCTGGGGTTTGGGAAAGGGGCATTTCAGAGTGGTTTTCTTTCCAATTGCTAATTGCTGGTAAATCCCAGCCCTCTACCCATCAGGAACAGATGAAGAGCCCCAGGGCTTCAACATGTGTCCATCCTTTGTATGGGAATGGAGACACCACCAGGCATCTTCTAAAGGACCTTTCTGTGCCAGGGCTGGGGGTGGGGGTGGGTTCATCAGCAGTGCTTCCCCCTTTGGCTGGCCATGTCCATCCTTTGTATGGGAATGGAGACACCACCAGGCATCTTCTAAAGGATCTTTCTGTGCTAGGGTTGGGGTTCATCAGCAGTGCTTCCCCCTTGGGCTGGCCATGAGCTCTTCAACCCAGCCTAGAGCCCCTCTTCCAGCACTCCCAGCAGCTACAGTGAGTGAGAAGGACAAACTCCTCCTGTCCCCATCAGACCTGGACCCAACACTCATCACCTCTGGTCTCTCCAGCACCATGTACCTCTCCCAGTGACAGCTTAACCCCAGCAGTGGGCAGAGCTCCATACACAAGCTGTTTGAGCTATTTGCCAAATTCTTGCAGCATCAGCTGACTCTTACAAGGGGGAAAATCAGGCTCATAGTGATTTCACCATATTTCCAATGTAGTTCCCAAACGAAAAGTGATTTTTTATGACAACCTGCTGATTTCCCTCTATGTCATTTTATGCCGAAGGAGGATTTTCCAGCTGAAGTAATGGACATGATCCTTTTACATCCTTGCACCCTGCCCTTCTCCCTGTGCATATTAAGAGCTCCCTTTTTCCATCCCACCATGCACGAGGGTCAGTCACTGCTGGAAAAGGACAGCAGAGGACATGGCTGGACACAAATCCCATGAACTCACCTAAAGCAGAGTTTTGCTGGGAGGTCCTTGCCTGTTTGTCCACTGCATGTCTGCACCATGGAGAGGGAGCTCCCAGCCTCTTTCCATCACACAGAAGGATGCCAGGAGCCACAGCCTTGACAGGGATCAGTACAGCCTTCAGCCTGGACCTCACCTTCCTCAATTACGATCTTAAACAATCCAGTTTTGGCACCTGCATTGCAATTTTTGTTCATTTTAAAGATGTGCCTGTGTGGGCTGGGGTTTATGCCCAGCTGGGATGTGAGCAGAGCAGGAGATCACACATGTTCTGAAAAGTTCCAAGAGTAAAGACTGAGCCATGAGGAAAAAAAAATTGAGTACAAATGGCCCAGCACCTGATATAAATAAATCTCCATCTCATTCTTCCTCCCTAAGGGCATCCCTGAAGTCTTACACGAGTACATCTTCCCAGGCATCCCCACGGGAGCTGCTGCTCTTCTTGGAGGGACCAGGGCTGCACCTTTCCCCACCTGGCTCTAGGGGAACCCTCTTGATGGGCTCAGCCAGGACTGAAGGCTCCACAATAATCCAGGACAGAAGACTCTACAATAATCTGGGACTGAAGGCTCTATAATAGAGAGAATATTGAAAAACCTCCATCCCCAAGCCAACCACCACCTCATGTCTCTGTCACTCAAGGATGTCCAAGACCACACATTTCAGCCCTGACTAAGCAAATCATCTTAAGGAGGAAGGTTAAAGAACTGTTTGTTATTGGAATTGTCTCCCTCTTTAGGATTTGTTTTTTGATGAATTAACTCCAGCTTCATTACTTCATGATATATTTCCCTTGACATTTAATTATACTTACCCCAAACACATTAAGCCAATCAGTCTGAACAGCTTCTTATTAATATGCAAATTTCTCCTTTGAAAAGCCATGAATCTGTGAAAAAATCTCTACAGGCTTCAACTGGGCCCTTTTGGGAAGTTGGGAAGTTTCCCTGAGAAACATCCTCCTGGCCCAAGGCAGAAATTCAGCCCCACAGACACTTCCTGGTGCCTGGGTATGGGAAATGGGAAAAAGAGGATGCTAAAGCACCTCCTCAGCTCTGGAGCCATGAGCATGAGAGGTTGAATCTTGCAAACCAACATGGTGTTGGCAGTTTATCCTCATCCCAGCACCCTTCCATGAGAACCACTGTTTGTCCTGTGTGCAAGTCATCCCCTTCTGGGACCACAAATGGGAGGTTTCACGTGGGAGCTGCAGAATATTCCCTGAAACATCAGCTTTCAGCAAAACAAACAGGAATCTGGTTGTCCTGGTGCCACGGGCAAATGGGACATGATTTCCATTAGGCAAATAAAATGAGCTGCACAATTAACCATCTGCCCTGGAACAGATTTAAGTTTTGCTTTGAAGCATCACTTCCAGCCTCCCTCCACTCTCACATCCATCTGAACGCTGCGGGATTTTCTGCTAGGAAACCAGCTGGGAATTAATTCATTGAATCATTCCTCTAATTGGAGAGAAACATCAGTGTAGGTACCACAGCCCTGGTGGCCTTTGGCCCCACGGATGTGTTTCCTGTGGATTACACCAATGGACAAACCACAAAACTGCTTCAAAACCTCCCAGAGCCTCCAGTTCCCACCAAAAGTCTTTAGTCACCAAACCAAGATGATTTCCTGGGAGCTGCTGAGTGCCACATCAAGAAAAGGTTACTCATTTCATCTTATTTCAAGAGAAGCTGCAGGTTTTCTTAAAAAACATCTAATTTTCTGTAATTTTTTTTATTCCCTACAGTTAGACATCTAAGATCAGAAATACACTGCAATCAGTGTACTATATAAATAGTCCAATTTTGGGAAACAGCTCTCATGAGCAATAAAGAAACCCAATTTACTAGGCACTATAATAAAAATATCTCTTTTACCATATAAATCAAACCGAAGTGAACAGATGAAAAAAGAAATAAACTCAACCCCCCTGATTTCTGCCCACAGGCACAAGCAGACTACCCTGGGGAAGGGCTCTCCTGCCCTGTATAAATATATACAAGAGCAAATCTGTTAAAAACTGCAGCCACCACTTTGTTTTCTAAAGGTCCCAGTTTATCCTTCATCAGAAGAAGGAGGGCTGGGGAGAGGTCGACCAGAAACACAATCCTTTCCTGTATAAACACCATAGTCTGTGCTGGTTTTAAGTGCATCATATGGTCTATATTTTATATGTGTATATATAGGGAGAGAGAGAGAAAGAGAGATTTTTCAAGCCAGTCAGAGACATAAAGTGATCTTATATCATCTAAAACCAACAATCAGACTTGGACTTCTGGCAGTTTTCCTTGCAGTCGTCCCTGCCACCCCCCTTGCCCCTTCCTCCCAGCTGCTGGAGCACACTGCTGTCTGCCCCCATTATTTGTCACAAAGGCATATAAATCACTGTGGAAACTCTTATTATCTTATTTTCCCTCTGCTTCTCTCTTGTCTGTTTGGAGAAAAATTAATGCATTCGTCTCTGGAAAAATGTGCAGTCTCTATAATTCAGTTTTAAAACAAGCACAACTAGCAAATGGATAGACCTCCTTTAGGAGACTCATTTTTCATGCCAGTAATTTAACCCTTCCCTTCGATTTTTCCTTTGGGTGTTAAAGACAACTGATGCCTTCCTGGAATTTGCTTACGTCTCAGAAAGGTGGAAAGACAAGACAGAGAGAAAAAGCAGGAGAGAGAAAGAAAGATGAGACAGAGGAGAGGAGAGGAGAGGAGAGGAGAGCTCCAAAGCACATGTTAGAGGCTTGGCTGTCTCTGTAGAGGGACCTTGGGAAGCCCCCAGACAAACATGGACGGGATTTTTCCCAAAGCTGGTGGAGCTTTGATTTGGGAAGCTTCTCACCACCCAGGCTGCTGAGGAAACCCATACCCATCACAGGGACAGTTCAGTGTCCTTCAAACCCATGGGTCACCAGCCCCACTGTGTCCTGCAAGGACCCCAAATGTGGCCTGGGGACACTGTGTGGCTGATGCCAGAGGTTAAATCCTCATGCCTCTTTCTGCAGCCAGGGAAACTCAGAGAATCTGCACTGTTTCCCTCCCACTGGCACATCTGCCTGCCCCACCAGAAAATGGGAACCCAAACCATCAGTTCTGCAGAAAAAGTCCCCCCAGAAAGACAAACTCCCAAAAATCACAGCCAGCTTGAAAATAATCCCCATCCCTGGTGCTGAGGGATGCCTCTGCCCACATCCTGATAGTTTATCAGCCCTGGGGCTCAGTTCAGAAGAAGCCAGACAAAAGTGAAAAGCCAAAAGAGGGACACAAACAATCACGCAGAAGAAGTCAGGAATAATTCCAGAAAGGAATCCACAATCCAGTGAGTGCTCAGGCCAGCACAAACTATTGTTCCTTTGTCTCTCACGACACTATCTCTGTCCCCTGGGAGCTACATTATTGCCTGCAGTACATAATGCAATTTGCTCCCTTTCCTTGTCTGCTCCTTTCCTTTTTCCCTGGTGCAAGTGCAGGCCGTGCACACTCCATGCAGTGCCTATGCTCCTCCCATGGAAGAAGAGAAGGATGGGAGAGGAATTAGGATGAGAACTGGAGCTGGAGAGAGGGGTGGTGGTCCACAAGCTGCAGACAATGTAAAGGGGAATAAAATGTTGTCTGAAAATTGGAAGGACACAAAAAAACCCACTAAATGGAGGTGATTTGTGAAAAAAACCAACAATAAACCCCAGTGTTCCTCCATTCTCCTTCCCTCTGAAGAAATGCCACTAAATCTCAAAGACCAAAAATCAAGACCTAGTGATTTCAGGGGCTAAACTAGCAAAATTAAGGCAGCTGAAGCTGGAGGTAGGGAAATAATATTGGAAATGGGCAGTGGATGCAGCAGGCTGGGAGCCACTAGGATACAGAGCCACACCTGGGGAGTTCTGGACACCCTTGTGTCTCTGGAGATTGTGAACTGGCTGCTGGGGTTTGGAGGGCAAGGAGATGGATTTTCTCCCTTATCTGCAGAGGTTAAAGGATCTCTCTGCCAACATATTGCTGTGGAGTCCTAAACAGTTCAACAGAGATTATTACAAAGTTTTGGAAATTCCTGTGGCATGCCCTGCACTGCTGGAGAGGGTGTGTGCACATCTCTGTGCGTGCAGAGGGTTTTGTGAAAGACCCAGACACCTCAAAGGACCTCACTGCTGAGAAAAGAGGTTACTCCTTAAATTATGCTGAGAAGTGACTTTTCAATGTATCATTACACATCTCCTCCTGCTGCATGGCCAAAAAACTCTCTATCTGTGTTACAAAAAAAAAAGGGAGCCTGACCTCAGGCTACGATCTAAAATACATAGAATCACACAAGTTTACTCTTGCAGTGGTTCTCCATCCTTCCTGTGCCAATTCTTTGTCCTTTTGCTAAATGAAACTTTAATGGCTGGGAAAGGGCTCAGCACTTTCATTCCCAGAGCAAAGCAGCTGAGTGCAAAAGTCTCCAGAAAGCTGAAGGAGATTCTTCCTGGCCTAATTTGCAAGTTCTGGGCAAGGCAAGGGCCATGCTGGGGAAGCTGCACACAGATGCACTCAGCAATTCCAGCTTCTCCCAGGGAATGCATCACTGTCTATTCCAGTATCAGAGCCATCTGACATATTTCAGGAGGTTTTAGTTACCAGCAGATATCTGAATTTCATGGGTAAATGACACAGCAGCCCCCTCAGCTCTGGCTGCTCTGTAGGTTTGTATCATGCTCACCTTCATGTCACAGGGAATGGAGGTGGAGGCTGAGGTTTGGTATTAGTGTGACACTGAGGTTGTTCAGAGTGAATACAGCTCAATAATGTGAAAAGAAAAGAAAAAAAGAAAGAAAGATGAAGTGTTCTCCAGAATATGGATGGATGGAAAAAAACCCAGTTAATGACCTCAGGTTCATAAGTCAACTTGAGCCATTTGGATCCAGGTCAATAAACACTGCTCTTCCTCACTCTTCCTCACTCACTTCCTCACTGAACTAGAGTGGGCTGGAGGCTTCAGACCAGCTCCTGAAGATGACTTCCAGCCTCTCCTTTTGCAGGGCTGCCCTGCTTAGCAAGATCAACCTTCCTTCACCACCCATTTCTCAGCATGCCCAAAGAGAAAACCCAGCCTGTGTGTACTTCCTCTTCCACCACCCTTCCCTGGGAACATGTCAGGAATCACAGGGAGAACTGACCGAGCCCACACTGACACTCCTTAGAGCAGCAGGGATTTTAAATCCCACAGCCCACCACAACATCACCCATCATCCCAGGGTGGGGTCCCACCTTGCAGGGACCACGGGGACCCCTGGCAAGGTGTGATCTCTCCATTCCAACACAGGGAGCCAAGGAGGGATTTGGAAAAGTGTTCTGAGCCTCGGGAGCCCAGGTCTTCTGCTCTTAAGCCACTTTGGAAAGCCCAGACAGGACCCCTGGAGATGAAGATTTTGAAGTGTGATCAAAGAGACCTGACACAGCAAGGAGGATTAATGTTTCTGCAAACGCACAGTGAAAGCTTCTTAGTTATTCCAGTGGGGTTTTTTTTCCAAAGGGGCCTAAGGGAGTTAGGCCCTTAAAACTCACTCAGATCCTTTATTTAGTTTGCAAATCCTGTGCTGCAGCAGTGCAGCAGTGTGACCCCTGAAGCATTACTTTTCCAGCGTGTCTGCTTGAGTGAAAAGCTGAATTGATTCTGGCTGTATTGGTGGCCTCCTGCAGCTGCTCCTCAGCATCCCAGGGAGCCAGTCTGCCTGGGGAAACAGTTGAGGGTACAAAGTGTGTGAAGAAGTAAAATAAAACGCCACAGTGAAACCATGTGGGCTGTGCGTTCAAGGGGACTACTGGGAGCAGCTCCAGGTCTGATCCTGATGCCTTGGGAAGGCCAACCTGGAACAGAGACTGGACAGAGATAAGAGAATAAAGTAGATATTTATTAAAAGGCCCTTAAGGACACATCTTGGGCAGGACAAGAGCCTGGCCAGGACTACACCCAAGGTGGACCCAAAATGGTCACTAAATGGACAAACTGTCACCAGGTCTCACACTTTCATAAGTTTTGGTCCATTTGCATATTGGGGTTTAATTGTCCAATTACAGCTCCAGGTGATGAAGTCCCATCCTTCTTGTTCCTCCCTTCAGCCACCCTTGTTTGTGCTTTTGGGCCTGAAAGTTGTCCTTGATGTGCAGCAGGAAAAGGATTTGTTTTGTGTCCCTGCTGTGTGCAGAGCTGAGTGACACTGACTGTGAGCTCAGAACTGCACCCCTGGGCAGCACAGAACCTGAAATACATGAAAGCTCAAACTTCAGGCATCAATCCCTTCCCCAGGGGTTTGTGCTGGACATGAAGAGGGGGAGAATGATCTCCATCTGGACAAGCAGCGTCCCCAGCCCTTCCTGGTGGGTCCCACCACTATCTCTGAGAAAGTTGCAGGAATCACTTATTTAATGACTTTGGTTACTCTTCACTGCTCATATCTCCCTGCTATTTTTTATTCTCCATCACCAAAAACTGTAGAAAGAAGACACAGTGGGGGCTTTGTTCCCCAGCTGGTTACATACTCGTGAAATCCTAATAATGCCTACCATCACTTCTAATCCTACTGCACAGGGCTCCAACTTGGGAAAAGCAATATGAGGGAGCTGGGAAGAAAAAGCAAAGAGGCTGTTTTCACGCAAATATTCCTCATCATGATAATGATAATAATACTACTAAAAATAATAATAATGAGAAAAGCAGATCATGGTCAGCTGCTTTCCAAGCCTTCCCACAGGATTTCACCCACCTCATCACCACAAACTGCTCAGGGAGCCCCACCCGCAGACACAGACGGGTTTGTTGGGAGCCAGGGCACACATGTGACATGCCATTGTCCCTAATTTGATTAATGAAGCCATCACGCTGACAGAGCATCCTGCACACCCCCAGCACCTTGTTCCCAACCCACACCAGGAACTTCCCAGCAGAGCATTAATTCCTCAACACTTGCCTCTCTCAACTTTGTCAGGTAATTGTTTATGAAAAGATGAATGTACACAATAATACCAGCTGAAGGGAGCTGATGTATGTGGTGTTAATGAATGAAATAATCAGTTTGGTAATAACCGGCATGTGTATTTGTCAAAAGGGAACCAGCAGGACATTAGCATTCTGCAGCCACCCAACCTTTATCTCCCGGCCTTGTGTTTGACAACCGCCCCCAGATAGTCCATGAATAAAATACAGAGTAGTACCCAGACATAATTAAACTGCCAATGTGGATGTACCTAAATGAACTTGATATCTTAATGACACTAGATAGCAGGGGAATAATGAAGGCGGTGTGAAAGGGACGTGCATAATGAGCACAGACACGGCGGCCGGCGCTGCCCTGGGGATTTTGGGCTCCTCGTTAGCACACCCAGCTCCCACGCCGCCCCAGGGGACTCTGCCACAACACCCTGAAGCTCCCAGGACACGGTGCCACCCCTCGGGGACAAGGGTGGTCCTGCACTGCTGTGCTCACAAAGCACATGGGGATGTCTCACCCTCCCTCCTGCAGAAATCCTCGCTTTGCCCCATCTCTCTGCACCTCACCCTGCCTCAGCTGCTCCCCCAGAGAGCTCTGCTCTGGCATGCTGCTGTGCGGTGCAGATGTGATTTTAGGAGCACTTAATGTGATTAAATTACCAGACATGTTCTTTTTT
>VWZU01008219.1:2805-13742 GCA_013397095.1 Sterrhoptilus dennistouni | reverse complement strand
TTTTTTTTTTTTTTTTTCAGCACAGAGATAGTTTTTGAGGAAAGAAGCTGCTCCTCCGGGATGGGTAGCTCAGAGGATGTCCCAAGATAACTCTGCAGCACAGAGCCACAACCCCTCATTCCCATCACATCCACTAACATCGAGCCAGATGTGTCCTCTCCCAGCACCTATGGGTGCAATCTTTCTTCTAGAGGATGCTGGGCATCCCTGACGGGCATCCCTGACACTCNTTTTTTTTTTTTTTTCAGCACAGAGATAGTTTTTGAGGAAAGAAGCTGCTCCTCCGGGATGGGTAGCTCAGAGGAACCTGAAATACATGTCTGCAGCACAGAGCCACAACCCCTCATTCCCATCACATCCACTAACATCGAGCCAGATGTGTCCTCTCCCAGCACCTATGGGTGCAATCTTTCTTCTAGAGGATGCTGGGCATCCCTGACGGGCATCCCTGACACTCATCCCTACAAAGCTGGACCAGTGTCAGACAGGAATTTACACCTGTAAGGTAGGTTTGATCCCTCTCCTTTGGGGCAGCACCACACTGGGCTCCTACCCCACCCTGCTCAAAAGGTAATCGTCACTTACTGCTCGAATGGTTCCAATTTTAGCAGCAAATGAGCGGTGCAGTGTAAGTATCAGTCTTATTAAAGAAGTAATAATGGGAAAGTGGAGCACACACTACAGGGGAAGGAACACTCCCCCAGCACACAGGATGCTGCTCTGCTGGTATTTGACAGCAGCAGAGTCCCTGCCTTCTGCCGACAGAATTCCAAGATATTTGAATACAATAAGCTCAGCATGTAGGAAAGCAACTGGTGCAATAGGCTTGGCTTGACTCTGTTGTGATAGAATTGATGGAAGGCTCAGAAATTATCACAAAGCCAGCGTGGGAAATGTGACCTGGAAGAGACCTTGTCTATAAAGCAGGTTAGGAAAAATTGCTTCCATGCAAATGGAAAAAGTACACCAGGTCTGGGGGAAACCATTTTAAATCCATGGAAGTGCTCAAGGTCAGGTTGGATGGGGTTTGGAGGAACCTGGGCTAGTGGAAGGTGTCCCTGCCTACAGCAAGGGGCTTGGGATGAGCTGGTCTGTAATCACCAAGCCAAACCACTGGTGATAGCCTGATTCTGTGAAAGCCCAGCAGTAAACACAGCCAGGAGCAGTGCTGAGAACAACCCACTGCAGGAAACACAGCAAGTGTGATGCTGGGTGTTGAGATGGGTTAAGAAACATACCTCCTATTTGGGCCAGGAGAAGGGAAAAGGTGGCACCATGTGGGACAGCCTGTCCAGGGAGGTGACAAACAGGAGGAATCTGGGCATGTGCTCCCCACCACCCTGTCCTGAGCAGTGACAGTCACCACTGGAATAATGCAGCCAAAGTGTTCTGAGTTCCTGCCAGGTGAAACCCTCAACTTACTGCACGCTCAGCCCCTTTCCCCTACTGGATATTTGTCCCTGGCTGCCAATTCTTTAACCATTGCTTTTATTCCTAGGAAAGACATCCCCCATGGTGCACCCTCATGAGACAATAATGGGATTTCATTAGATTAAATAACTCCAATGAACCCCAGAGACCAACAGCACTTTAAACACGGAGCTCGGAGTTAGAAGTACTGTTATTTAACATTGATTAGATTACAGGGTAAATCCAATTTCTCCCTATCCATATGCTGGCTGTGATTTGCCTAGTGGGAGATGGCATTCCTGGAAATCTCTGCTGAGGAAAGGGCCCGTGGCTGAGCCAGCAATGTCAGGGTGACCCATGGGCTTGTGCCTGAAAGTCCTTCTGCAGAGCAGGGCTGAGGGGATGTCCCCACTGTCCCAGCCCTTACCTTGCACCAAAGCTCAAAGGTAGATCTGTATCTGGAACAACTGAGGGAGCTGGGGTTGTTTCACCAGGAGAAAAGGAGACTCAGAGGTGACCTTATCACTCTCCACAACCCCCTGAAAGGTCCCTGTGCTCAGGTGAAGGTTGGTCTCTTTCTCCAGGCAGCACTGACAGAAGGAGAGGACACAGCCTCAAGCTGCACCAAGGGAAATATAGGTTGGATATTAAAACAAGGTTTTTTATGGAAAGAGTGATAAAGTACTGGAATGGTCTGTCTAGGGAGGTGGTGGACTCATCATCCCTGGATGTGTTTAAAACAAGACTGGATGTGGCACTGGGTGCCAGGGTTTAGTTGAGGTGTCAGGGCTGGGTTGGACTCAATGATCTTGAAGGTCTCTTCCAACCTGATGATTCTGTGATTCTGTGAATTCTGTGACTCTGCCATGTTGGCTTATCCAGCCAACAGTCCCCTCCAGCAGGAATATTACCAGGAAATAACTGGGCCTCTCTGACCCACTAACTCTGAGCCTGCCTTGGCTGAGGCTGGTAATCACTCCCCAAAACGCCCTCCTGACTCCTTTCCCCCTGGAGTACCATGGCTTGTGGCTCCCAGCCAGGGATGTGGCTGGAGCCTCTGGCACTGCCCACCACTGGTGCTGCAAGGGGAGGAGAGCAGGACAGTGCCTGCATCTCTCCCTGTTTCTCATCTCCAGGATCCTGCTGGAATCTATTTTACAGCTCTGTGCGGGGAGTGGGCTGGAAAGGGTTGGTCAGGGCAGGAATGAGATCATCTCAGGGCTCCACTCCTGCACATGGAGGTGAGGACAGCAAGGGAATGGGATGGCTCTCAGTGCACAGTGCACTTTCCTTCCCAGTGTGTGCCATGTGCTTAATGCCTGGCTCGGGAAATCAGCCAGGACAGCACTTCCTCTGGACATCTTGGCTGATGCATCTTTTGGAAGCTGAGGGGTCAAAGAACTCCTAAATGCATCCCCCACAGCCTGACTGCAGGGATGGGAGCACCAAGAGCAGGGACACACCCAGGCATCAGCTGTGACCCAGTGGTTTGCTGTCAAACAACTCCAGCGCAATTAGGAAGCCTGCAGCAGACAAAGCTGTAAACTCCACAGTGCAGCCCCTCAAAAGGCACAGCCCCCTCAAAAGGCACAGCTCACTGACCCTGTCACATCACACCATGGGGATGGGGGTCCCCAGGATGTGACAGGGGGCCAGCACCCCCTGCACAGGCAGGGCAGAGCTCAACCTGTCCAACACCAAACAAAGCAGCCCCGGCGCCGGGGTGGGCAGTGCTGCCCAGGGGTGACCCCGACCCGGGGCACTGCCGATGGTCAAACTCAATTAACTGCTCTGTGCTGCATCTGGGTCAGCCTGGGGACTCCTTCCCCTGCCCCGGCCTCTCTGACTGCTGGCACGTCCTGCTAAATTCTCATTCTGTTCCAGAGGTGCTGGGAGGAAGGGTGGCGGGGCCAGGAGCAGCCAGGGCAGCATCACTTGTGACAAAGTGACTTGTGATAAAGGCAGATCCAGGTGCCTGTGCTGGGCTGATCAGGGATCACACCCTGGCCATGTGAAAACAAGATTTCAGCTCAACGTGACTCCTGTGTTCAAGCCTCTGGGCACCTTCTGTGTCTGCCCGTGGTCAGAGCAAGCACAGGCCGAGGAGGGCAGAGGTGGAGGGACAATTATGGTGTTCACTGGCTGAAGGAAACCCAGTCCCAGCCCTCCCAGCTGCACCTTTAGCAATGAGCTCAGTGTTTTGTGAGTTCATCAGGCCCTTGCTCACCACCAGCCAGCTGAGTGTGTCCCAAAGCCTCCTCAGCTGCTCTGGACATGATACAGAACATGCTGGCCAGGCCACAGCAATGACCATGCTGGCCCCTGGACCTCTCTCTCTGCAGGAGCCCAACAAAATCCCATCCCGGGCCCTAAAGAGGGGCCAACTGAGCAGCTGGACAAGAAACATTTGGTGCTCTGCAGGACACACGTTGACTGTCAGCCCTTCACACTCACCCATGGAGTGTTTTGGGATTTTTTGTGCTTGCTCAGAAACCTCTGGCAGCCCTTTAAACCCAGGCAGGTTTGCACAGTGCAGAGGAGTTGGGCTAATGACCTCGAGGCAGCACAAGGGCTGACAGGGAGCAGGGGTTTGATGGTCATTTCTACCCAAATTACCCCAGACCACGGTGCAAAGTGGTCCCTTCTTTGCTACCAACCACATCATGCCAACTGGGAAATCCATCCCTGCACACCAGGTGGATTTTTAACCACACAACACCAACCATAACTCCCCTCCAGTAACAGTTATGAGGAGATGAACCTCCCTGGGTTACCCCATGGTCCACAAGATAATTCCTGTGCCAGCAGCAGGAGCAGACCCCTGGGTCCCTCCCAGATGAGACCTGGCAACTCCCTCAGCTGCACTTCATTTCTGGTCCATCATGTTTAGCAGCTCCTGGTGCATTGTTCTTTGCCAAGCACTTCCAGAGTGCTTTTTAGACTCTTTTAGCTAAAACACCTCCCGTGGCAGCCAATTTTACAGCTTAATCTCCCACTGTTTGAGAAAGGCCTCTAATTCTGCTTCTTTCCAACCTGTTGCTGATGGTACAGATGGAGACATGAGAGGGGCAGGAGGGACAGCCACTGCCTCAGTCAGTAACCACCCCATGAAATCTCCTCCCAGAGGCCTCTGGGCCTGTGGAATGAACATGCACAAGCCAGGGCTCCCCAAGCCCTGCACAGGAGGCGGCTGTGCCAGCTGTCAACCCCAAACCACGCTCCTCTGGCCCAGTTGTGCATGTCACTGCCTGTGCTCTGCTTCCTGCAGGCAATGAGATTTTCCTTTTGTGTTTTTTATCCCCCTTTAGAGGTGATGAAGGCTACAACCACCTTTGCCACACACATACAAGAATGTTGAATACCAGGGCAGACATCTACAAATATTCAAAATTCACAGAGCAGAGTTCAGCAGTGCAGGAGGATGGGATTATTGTGCAATATTCACTTTCTGCCTTGCTGAGACACGCAGCTCTTGCTTGCAGAAAAACCCCAAACTGTCTTTCAGAACAACCAGCTCACAGCAATCGAAAGCTGAGCACCCCAAGCCCTGTGGTGGTTCAGCTCTGTGGACAGGGAACAAAGGCAACTGGAGCCAAATGAAATGGCAGAGTTTATTTTTAGGGGCAGAGACCAGAATTATCTGAGATGGAAGCTAGCCCAGACGTGGGGATTAGCACCCTCAACCCTTGTGAGACACATCAGGGGATCTTTTCCTGACCTTCAGCACAAGCAGCTGGTTGAGGAACAGCCTGGAGGATTTGGGTGGTGGCAAGGGAAGCTCAGCACATGTTGGAAACCCATGGCTGATGCTTGTACCAGCCAACCTCCTCTCGCACCTCAGTCAGGGGAGATCAGCACTGGCTGAACGTGTGCCAAGAGGCCCCATGTGCTCAGTGTTACCCTGCCAGGGGCTCTGGGTGCTTTTCTGCCTCTTTCCCCATCAGCAGAGTGGAGCATCCTCCATTACAGCAGTGCTGCTGATGGCCATGGCATGGCACCCAACACAGGGATGGGATGAGCCATGCTGTGACTTTGCCAGCATCTTCTACCAGCAGGGTTTGGGGAAGTGAGAAATACCCCAGCTGAGGCCACTGACCCAGCATCTGTGTCTCACAGAAAGGAGATGTCCTTCACTTGAGGCTCTGGCCCATCACCCAGGCTCCTCCTGCCATCACCAGCTTTACCTGTGCAAACCACATCATGTTAATGGCACAACACTAATTGCACCCATTGATTGCTTCCTCCATCCAGGCCTGGGGACCCTGCCATGGGTGCAGGTCCCCCAGGAGCAGGGGAAAGCTGTGCCTTGCTGCACCTGGAGACTCAGGGACCTCCCAATAGCTTCTTATTGAGGCCCAAAAAAAACCTTGGCAAGGTACAACCTGGAGTCCAGCAATGCTGGAAACCAAAGGGATTTAAGGAGCAAGTTTCCAGCTGAGGTAACAACTCTGGAGCCAAGGTGCAGCTGCAAAATGGGAAAAGTAACAAGTCCTGCTGGCTACAGGGGCTTGAAGCACATCAGCACTGTGGGGTCACTGGTCTGCAGGGAGTTTTGGGTGTCCCAGCAGAGCCAGGCACCTCCTTGGCACATCTCTTCTGGCATCACATCTCCAGCCTTTCACTCACTAACTCTGTGCTGGGGGAGTCAGGACACAGAGCATCACCCAGGTGGGAAATCCAGATGTTTCCTCACTTGTTCTACTGAGCCAGTGCTTGGGATTTCTCCCCATAATTAGGCTTCCCAAACAGTCCAGTTCAGACTGTGCAAAAGTTGTATAAGTAATGCCAAAAGATGCTCACAACACAAAACCATGAAGGCAGAAGTGAAATGGTAATGGCAACACTGAGAGCTGAAAGCTGCCGATACGAACACACAGAGCCACACATGGAAAAACACAGAAGGCAAAACTCTTGATCTGGTGATTTTCCATAAAAGGCTTCCCCAGACAGTTTGGTTTATGGGAGGGAGCCCTCCTCCAACAGGCAACGGCAGAACAAATCAGAATGGCCTTTTACAAATTTTTAACAAAAAAAAGACCCCACTGGAGACAGAAATAAATTATTAAATCAATAAATAGCCAGCTTCCCATCATGATGTTGCACTTGAACCTGAACATCTCTCCCCAGGGGCTGATGTGAGAAGGGTGGTTGTGGAAAGAAATGATCCAACTGTTAATGTCCCAGCTTGCAGCCACCAGCTGTGCTCAGGAACCAGAGTCAAAGGGTAGAGTTGGGAGCCAGGCAGGATCCCACTGAAGCTGCAGGAGTTTGGTGCAGGAAAGGTCCCCAGATGCCTGGAATTGCCCTGGTGGGATTTTCTTACACAACACTTAGGCACAGCTGCTCAGCCACGGGGAAAATAACCACAGGAGGTTCCCAAAGCTCCCCTGGGGCAGCAACGAGAATTTCTCCTCTATCTCCCACCACAGACATACCCAGCAGCCTGGGGGAGTCTGAGCAGGGATCTTCATATCCTGCAACAGATGGTGTTGCAAGAGAAGGAGCACGTAATGAGTCTCCTCACTTCCAGGAAGGAAGAAGGATGGTCTCGCCACGCATGAAGGGAGCCGGCGATTTCTTCTGCTGAAAGATTTCCTCCTGCAGAATCACATTATTCAATGGAAGAAATGCCAGGAATAATTCACTTCCTCGAGCAACTCTATTTATACTCTCTGCTGCTGCGGGCACCGTCCTGCTCACGCAGCTCCTGGCACAGGGCTCAGGTTTGGAGCTGAATGTGTCTCATCCCAAAGCATGAAAAAGTGAATTTCCTGGGAGGGGGAGAAAGGCAGAAACACCAGCCACTGTCACAATCCCTAGGATGACCCCAGATTTTGCATGAACACCCTCACTGCCCCACTTGGGGCTTTGTAACGAGGTAAGACCCCAGTATCCAAACCAAATAACACAAATTTAACTGCGACCTAATCCACTTCTCTCCCATAATACCTGCATGTAATGAGAATTTGCAAAGATTTACGGCCACAACACCCGCCCCTGCTGCCCCTCACCAGCATCTGCTGTTTCCCTGTGAAAGCAGTTTGGGTTACCTCAGAATTCTCCAGGGAAAAAAAAAAAAAAAAAACAAAAAAAACAAGCCCAGAGGATCNTCCCTGTGAAAGCAGTTTGGGTTACCTCAGAATTCTCCAGGGAAAAAAAAAAAAAAAAAGCATAATTAGCAGCTCAGGAGTTTCAATGCCTGTGTCACACAGGGGGCTCATGGGGGGGTTATTCCCAGGTTTTCTGATGGCTGGTTGTTTGCTCTGAACTCTTTGGAAATGCACCAGCTCCCTTCCCCCTCCCCAGACCTCACTGCTCCTATTATAAACTTCAAAAGGTCAGGGTGAAATCCAAGCTGGGCTGGGGTAAAGACATCCTAGTGGTGATGGTCTGGACCCCAGACTCAATGGGATGCCCCCCAGGAGCCCCCCCCGCCCGAAGGCAGCAGAGCCAAGGCAGCAGGACAGGCTCCCTGCATGGATGGAGGCTCACAAAATCCAACCAGAGTGGTTAAAGCAGGTGAATCTGCTGCTTCTCTAAAGTTTATCCCAATTTTTGCCATAAACGAGCTCTGTCCCCAGCCAGCTGCAGCTCTGTGCTGCTCTCCACGAGAGCTGGCTCTGAGAATTTTACTGACAACATCTTGGACAGCCAAGGCCATATTTTCCCAATTGCTCAGCACCAGCAGACAGGGCCAGGGGAGCTCTAGTTCCAAGCATCTTGAGTCAAGATTTTTCCAAGCATCAAGAGCCACGAGGTGAGTGAAAAAGGTGTTGTTCTCTCCAGGATTGGGGTGTGAAGCAGTACTGAAGAGGAGAATGGGATCTATAGACTTCTGAACCTCCCCAGTTTACCCCTGTGCAGACCCCAGCATCTGGAAAGAAGACTCCAGTAAGATCTTAAATATTTATTTTGATGCTTTCTGATAGGAATGTGGTGGAGTTCTCCTAATAGTCAACTCAGGAGCTCACTCCATCACCAGGAACAGACACAAACCCTGGATATTAACTTCTCCATTAACAGAAAGCAGAAGGGGTATGAAAAATCCATCAAAAAATAATAACCCTTTGGGTCCATTTAAGGAGTAAGAGGGGAAATAGCCCAGCCCCAGTTCTCTGCAGCGAGATCTCATCAGGATTGTCTGTACAGTGCCAGCCCTGGACAGTCCATCCAGGTGCAAGAGGACAGCCAGTCAAAGCTGTGTCAAGGCTACAGCTGCTCTGCCAGCTGCTCTGGTGGGGTTCACCTGCTTTGGGTGTTATTTAACCCATCAGACTTCATATAATTCCTCGTGTCTGTGCTGGAGAGAGGTGTCACACCACAGCCCCACTGGTTCCATCCCTGCAGCACAGGGCACTTGTTGTAATAAGACAGCCAGGACTCCATTTTCTTCATTCAGGAAAAGCCAATTTATTATTCACATCACTTACTTTATCCAGTTCTCACGGACCTCAAGTTCAATACCAATTGGCTGGTAGTTTTCTTCCTACTTCATTTATTGGTCAGAAGGTGATGTGTGTGTATGTGCTAAGATTCAGGTTGTTTACATTTTTTCTTTGTGGGTTCTCATGGAACTAATCTAATCCAATATTTATGCAGGTGCACTTGTTTCTCTCCCCAAGAATAGGTTGTTGTGTTAACCAACTCTTCATACCCAAGATTGTTTTTGCACGGGAACTTGCAAACTACTTAACTGCACTTGGAAGAAATTACAGCCTAGCTATTAATTTAGCAGAGCAATGCTTAATTTCATATTTTAAACCCTTCTTTTATAACATTTTTTACCAGACTGCAACAGGCAGTGACTTCCCCTTTACACGTGGGCAAACCGCAGCATCTCCCCAACCATCAGGTGCCAACTTCCAAACTGTTTCACATCTCTCCTGAAATTCTTTGGAGTATCCAAGTCCAGGCAGTGGCAAAACATGTGAGCACCAGAACCAGTTACTGTCTCATACAGACTCAATGACTCCAGCCCTGATTTCCCCAGCATTTCCAACTCCTTTTCCCCAGCAAAGAAAGGTCCCTTCAGCCACCCACAGACCCACCTCATCCTCCACCTGCAGGGACTCCTTGCCCAGGAACCAACACAGGCACTCTCCACTGCCTGTGCCAGGCTCAGCCCATCTCCACCTGCTGTTTACAGTGAATTAGCTGCACTTTGGGGCCAAGACCACCTTTTGTTCCCTTTTAATGCAGTACCTGGCCCTGCGAGCTCAGTACAGGAGGTGTTTGATTACACAGCTAATAAATAAACAAGCACCTTGATCCTCTTCAGCATGTGGCTGTCCAAGGCTGCAATTTCCAGACAAACTGCTGCAGGCTGTGCTGGATGCTATTAGTGATCCAAATGTGTTTGGGAGACGAGATGTTCCCAGGACAAGGAGAAGGTGCTGCTAAACCAGACCTTCCTACATGCAGCAGGGAGTGGAAAAAACCCAAACTGGTTTAAACTCAAGGTCTAATAACACAAGTCACATTCTGTGTTGGGCACACCCTGAACACTGTCAAAGAGCTGGTGTTTCTTGCAGAAGCAGCAGGGATGGCTGAAGAAAGGTGAGGAGATGATCAGCTCAGGGCAACTACTGCTACAGCATCTCCCTCACACAGGGGGGTTTGCAACAAAGTCTCTCCTTCTGAAGGCCACCCGGACCTGCTCCACCCTCTATAAACTGTATTCACTGTCCTGATGTCTCCCTGACATCACCCACACACTCCCGCCCCTCACACCAGCATTCCCACCCTCCCTCTCACACTCACTCACTCACTCACTGAATGCTCTGCTGGATGGCAAAGCCCTCACACCCCCTGCTGCAGGAGCAGCCTGACCCCTCCATCCCCAGGGCTCTGATTTCACCCTGGTTGGAGGCACAGAGGACGGGACACAGCTCGAGGTGGGATGCAGCTGCTCACAGCTGCTGGGAGCATGTCCCCTCCCAACAATCCTCCTTTTCCTCCATCCCAGACCTCCTCAGCATCTGAAATATTCTCTGCTCCCTTCAGAAATATCAGTGGTTGCCTAGATTACAAAGAAGGAAAAAAACCCAACAAAAAACCAAAAACAAAACAAACAAAAAACCACATCAAAGAACCACCACCACAACAAAAAACCCAGAAAAAATAAAAGAAAAGAAAAAGAAAAAAAAAAAGAAAAAAACACCTTGAAAAAAAATCCCAAGAGGACATTAATTAGGAGTCAGAACTTCCCAGCTCTGGAAGCATCGAGGAGGAGCAACATTTAAACTCCCAACCTGATGGAGTAACTTTGAATTATCTTTCATCTCCCCCTGGATCAGATGTAATCCAATGACATTAACTTGGCTTCCCTCTAGTGAGAGTGGCACTGGTGCTGCAGAGGCAGGGAGATTAAAACATATGAAATAAATGTTCCTGGGGTGACTGACAGTATAATGGCATTCCAACAGGCAGCTCAATCAGTGCAAGACTAACAAAAGATCAGAGGGAAAGAGCCACATTCGCCATATCACCCGCAAACAGATATATGCTTTTAATCCAGGTTTTTTTTT
>VWZU01008218.1:660740-745714 GCA_013397095.1 Sterrhoptilus dennistouni | reverse complement strand
TAAAAATTGATTTGATGAAAAAATTAGGCCTATTTTATAGGATTGGTCCTTTACTGGCAATGGACTATATGAACACAATATAGCAATCCTATCGTGTCCAAAGTGTTAAAAGTCTACCTAAAATGTGTCTTTTTTAAAGTAAGAAGACTGAATCAGACTACTGAAGTCAATAGAGAGATAGTTCATTGTTCTTAGTAATGAACATAGGAAATCAGCCTAAGAAAATTGCAATCACAGGGACAGAACTACAGTGAACAGAAATTGATATATCTCTCTCAACTTCACTTCAATGAACTGCCTTTATATCAGAATCTGATTTATTTTCTGTTTCTAGCCTGACTGAAGAGCCTGTTCATCAGCATCTCTGTCATGCAAAATCCATTTATTTAACACTGGAATTAGTGTGTTCCAAGTCTCACTTGGAATGAGAATGGAGAACAGAAGACTCTTAAATTAGAGAGAAAACTTAACTCCATACTAATAAAGGTTCCAATCTAGCAAAGAGTCTTCTTGATATTATTAGCAAATCTGACAACCACAGACTAAGTCTAAATTGCCAGGTTCTGATACTTTCACTAAAGACACATTACTCCACATTACTCCACAGACTCCCACTGGAATCTGTGGGGATGCCTGGAGAAATGCAAGGCATGACCCAATAGAAGTACAGCATCAGGATGTTGTCTCTTTATAAATGTCTTTAGAGTCACTTTTTTAATGCATCCCTTTCAATTGGCTGTATTCTTCCCAGAAACATAGTACCCTCTTCCCATGGAAACTGTAGCAACCAAGAATGTTGATTTTGCATTCCTCTCTCTATTCCAGCATATCAGGAAGCACTTAAAAGATTTCTGAATGCCTCAGAATTAAATTATAGATAAGAGCAATAAAGTCATAGAACTGGGCAACCCAACACTTAAAGCTGCTTCTATATGAAGTCACAGGAGGCTGCAGTCAGAAGGAGAAGAACAAAGAGAATTTACTTCTCCTGGTGCAAACCAGGACCACCACAGGACTCTGAGAAAGTTTCACTGGAAATCCTGGAAACACAAGCAGGATCCTTATTTTCAAAGCTCAACACAAAGGTGGCTGAAAATTTGTGAAGCATCATCTTTCACCTCCTCTGGGCCAGCAGATAAGTTGTAGTTTTAGGTTGCACATTCTTTCTGTGCAAATTCCATGCAATTTTACACACTGTTTTCAGTCCATTGTGGTCAATGGTCCTGATTCCCTTCTGTGAGCAATACTTCAGTTGTCACCAGGGCCTGATGCCATCACGACAGCCTGCTGTACTGAGAGATCTTCCAGTGAAAATAAAACTGTCAAGCTCATCTGGTCTTGTCTAATGGATATAAATGAATCCAGCAATGCATGCCAAGCTTTTCATGAACTGTGTGGTGTTATAAAAAACATGCTGCCGATGAGGTTACAAACCCCATCCTTTCTGCCTTGTGGTTTAGGATATATGTGCTGTACTGGAATGCTGGAAATAGCAAGATGTGTTAGTTTAGGCACTTTAATAAGAATGTCTATGTTTATGAATTGGCTTAATTTGACTTCTTTACAAGCAATATCAGTTCTCCCTGTCTTGAATTGTCCTCTTTTTTGGTGGTTTAGACATCACTACTATTACTGGCTCCTGGCTGACTGCATACTTGACAAAGTTTGTCATGAGGTCACAATTTTCTGGCATCATGAAAGAGGTGGCTATGGAGTAAATGCACAGAGACCTTGCTGCCATCTCAGAACATGTGTTCCAGCTTTCCTGTGTTTCTTCAAGACAAATACAATGTGAAACTACCTGAAAAAGACACCTAAGCAAGTGAAAGAGTGAAGAACCCCAAATGCAGCATCATCTTACACTGACAGTGTTTTTTTGTCCGGTTCTTACCTTCAACCAGTCTTTGCTTTGGTTCCCATCTGTATAACTATGTTAGGAGCAGGTTTATTTTCCTGGGCTAGATGAAGCTTAGGTACCACTGCTCTGAAGAGGCAGCAGGTGGACTGAGAGATGGCAAGGCCAGAAAAGCTGCTCAGACTTGTGAGGTTTCAGAGAGCTCATGGGTGGAGAGGGGAGCAGGCTCTTGTTTGACCAGTCAGAGATTTTCCACCACAGACCTACCACTCACTCTGGTTAAATTCACATCTGGACATTGATGTGGGGTGCATTTCCTTGTCTCCTCCATCTCCAAGGCTTTTGCGAGTACTGCTTCTCTTGGGTTTCAGGACTGGGACAGTGTTTTCATGCTGGTTTGTGAAGTGCTAAGAGCTCTGAATCAGGTTGGATCTCTAGGATGTTCCAAACTTATCAAGACAAATTAGGTCTTTGGTAACATCATTTGTTGCCTGACAAATGTATGTTGCCTGACATATAAAAAAAACCAAAACAAACCAAACCCCCAAGTCCACCCTATGCTTTCTTTTGCACAGATACAAATCATCAGACATGAAGCTTCCATATTTGAGAAGTTTATGTTTGGTCTTCAAATTTGAAAGCAGGTCCATTCTTGCCAGAACCTCGGGTCTTAGTAATAAGTTGGTTACAGACCTAGATCTTCTCCTTTGCTTCATGTCTGTGCTGAATGGTGTGGAATTACATATTTTCTACTGGCTTAGTTCAGGAAACTCCAGGGAGCTGGAAATGAGTAGTGCCAAATCACTTGAATTTGCTAATACCTTTCAACTCTGTTAGAGCTTGTTTCTACACCTACATGTGTTTAAGCTGTGCTGATGACATATATCTTTACATCCTGAACCACCTGCCTGTGCAATGAAAGGGGTGAGCACAGTGACAAAGGCTTGTTCTGCCTTTACACAGGTGTGGGGTTTGGCTCCTGCCAGTCCTTCCTCTGTGGTTGAGAGGTTACAAATCCAGAGGCTGGAAAGAGCTTTTGTAAAGGACAAAAACCCAGTCACTGGTTGCTTCAGTGAGCAGAGGAGTTATACAGATGGATGTTGTAGCTGTGATGGTCTCAGTATACAAGAAAACCATCGTTTATAGAAAGAGATAATATTTTTATTAGTCCAGATGATTAAGAGGCTTGGAAAAGAGCTGGCAAGCTTTCAAGTATGTGAGACCTGAAGAAAAATGCCGAGACACAGCCTATGAATGTATTTAAAGATTGAAGGCATTTATCTTTTATTCGGACTCTTTCACAGTTTCTTAGTATTTTAAACTCTGACACTAATTGGAGTTTATAAATGAGGTGAAAGTTCTCTTTTTACTGTCCTCCCCTGAGTGTAGGGCATTTGTCTCATGGGGAGGTTATTAATTTCTCTGGTTTGTCCCCACTAAGTGTCCAGTTGTCTCCACTAAAACATTTTTGCATAGGCTGCTGTCTGTAGCATCCTGACACCATGGGAGAGGGTCAAGGCTGCCATGGAACCCAGCCACAAAGTGTTTGGTGACTCTGGATCCCTCTGGGGGATGTTCATGGTATCTGCTCTCCTCTGAATTTGGATGAATAGGCTGAGCTCCTTAGACTCCATCTATAGCCACCAGAGAGGGAAGAGTCTTCCAGAATGTTTCAGAGTATCTGGTTTAGGCTACACCCCTAAAGGAAGGTCTGGAGGAACAAATATCTCTGCACCTCTTTTGGAGAGCTTCAGGAAAACCAGTCCCAGCAGCACCCCACCAAACTTTAGTCTCCTACATGAGGTACCCATGTCCTACTTTCCTCTAAACACTGACCCTTCTGTGTGTCTGTAAACCAGAGAAGATGACTGTGCTGCCACCACGTGCACCTTGGTTCACAGGCCTGAACTGAGAAGTTTAAAGTTTGGTCACTAAAGCAGATAAGTTGAGTCCTCTCCTCTCTGTTTTAGAGTTGCTACAGGGACACTTACAAGTGTGTACAGTGCTCCTGGGAAAGGAAGAGGCTGTGAGTGCATACTGGTGTATGACTGTGCAGGGTGGACATCTGCTCTGGGTGTCCCAGACAACACATCACCTCCCTCAGCTCAGCTGGAGCTCATTTCAAAGTTATGACTGCTCAGCAAGTCACTATATTTTCTGGCTGCCCATCATCTGATGCTGGAAAATGCTATTCAGTCCTTTCAGCAACTCCAGTGAATGTTATACTTAGTGGAAATGTTAGTTTTCAGCTTTCACAGACTGGAATGGTGAAATGTTACCATAAAATAGAGGTTTTAGATAACTTGCTGGGAGTTCCAAATGCCACTTTTGTGCTAAAGTAGGTAGTTTTAAGTTTGCTCAGCAAATGCATTATCTGCAGGCTGCCAGGGACACCCCAGTCTTATCTTTATGCAACATCACCACCTTGGAAGCTCCTGTAAGACAGGTAACCAACAAAAAGTGACCAGCTGTCTGAATAACATACTTGTCATACATCAGCAACTGGAGATAAATAGCCATCTCCATCCTCCATTTATGTTGGAGGTGCACCTCCCATTTAGTTGGACTTCTGTGCAGAAATAGGTTCATGTGCCCCATCAAGCAATAAATATCTAACTTGTCAAATGATGGTCTGGTTCCCGCTAGAGCATCAAATGGATTAAAAGCATTGCCATTGTGTTTGATGATGCTGTTATAGCTCATGTAGCACATTATGAATCACTACTAAAAGTGCTATTTATATATATTTAGATTATATATATATCTTATAACAAGATGTTTCTATGCCTCATCGATTTCAGAATAAGTATTTTAATGGAGGACCTGCTTCCATTTCTAGAATGCATCTCACACATCTCAAGCATAGCTGCAATTTAAATCATTAAGAAGAGTACTAGTAAGTAGTAGCATACAACTAAATGCATCTCAAAAGACATGGAGCTGATATGATGAGGTAACAAAATATAATTCATTAAAAAATTAAATATCACTAATTTAATCCTCCTAATAAATTTATGAAGTTAAAATCTCTTCACTCCAAAACTCAATCACCTGGTTTAAGTTGCCAGCTGAGGGAAGTCCCTGGCAGTTTTTGGTGGAGAGAGTCTGAGCCTGGGCTTTGCCATCATTCAGTTTAGAGAGTGGAGGGACAGGCCATGGGGACCACTGTAACCCCCCATGAAAACCCATAAGAGCTATGTCCCTGAAGGGCCCCATCTGAGTCACCACATGCCCCTTTTTGCCACTGCAGGTGATATTGCAAGACACAGTAGGTCCATCAGGTCCATACTAATAAATACTAAAAAATGCCAGAGCTTCAGTGTTGGGTTTCCTGGTTTACTCCAGTCTCATGGAGTGACATGCCACAGGGGAACAAGAGAGATGTGTTTAGCTCTGGCAGTGTCAGGGAGTTCCCTAAATAAAAACTCACAGATGAGGCTGGGAAGGGGACAATCCTCCGCTCTGCAGAGGAAGAGAAGCAATTCCTCCCAGACCCAGCACCTGGCAGTGAGTTTAACCAGGTGCATATGATCCTCAGGCTTGGCTTGGTATGGCTTGACACTTCCAGGCAATCTGTATGTCCCATCTCCAGCTACAATCAAGATTTTTCATCTTCAGAGGAAGGTGAAAGAAAGACAAAAAGGGCAGCCTAAAAGCCAAGTAAGGTCTCAACAGGGGAACACTGACATTCTTCTTATTAAATTATTACACAGTTTTAATAAATGGACTTTGTTTGTAATATTTTGCTTCATTTCCTGAGGAAATGAGTATTATGCAGCTGTGCTCTGGTTGCTTGTTTGTCTGTCAGGTTTACCCCCATTAATAATTATTGAGACTCTTGGCCGGTTCCAGTGAAGGAAGGGAAAAGGCATCACAGTATTAGGTTTTAAAATATTTAGGAAAATTAGCAGTGGGGTACAGGACAGAGAGTAAGCTAGTGGAAAAGGTCACAACATGAGTTCAGCACTGTTATTCAGTGTGAGAGAATCCACATGGAAGGGAGCCACAGGAAGCCCAAGAAATATTCCCCAAGTCCCAGTGCTTAATGAACAACATGTTAATGCATTTTTTTTATAACCCCACTGCAATATCTAATTAAATTGGCCCATTCCCCAGGACTTCTTTTAACTCCCTATTGTATATTCCAGCAACTCCACTTCTAGCCCATCCATCCTCTGCCCAGCCTCATGACCTCTCCCTGTACCTGCTACCCCAAACCAAACCCTACTTTTGACCGTACAGATCACCTGAAAGGATAGCCCTGGATGCAACAACATATTTGCCTTTATCCTGGTGTTCAGTGAGCAAGAAGAAAAGAAAGAAATATCCTTTTATTGTGCATTTTGGAAAAATAGCTTTCATTTTTTCTTCCCAACTTGTTGACACTGACACTTTTTTCCCTGTTGGAAAAATCAGTTTTAGATGGTAATGAAAAACATTACCAAAATTTCCCACCTTGATCTGGGTAAAACAAGGCATTTGGGTCAGTGTAGTCAGTCCAGACTCTCCTGGCACTCCTTTAGAGCTGTCCAGATTGTCCTTCTTGGCTGATGGCATTGAGAAGGTGACTCCAAAATTTGAAGTAGCTGCAGTGCTTCAACAAGGGCTCTCCAAGGCACCAGAACATGAGTTTTCCCTATGGAAAACTTTTAATGGACTTCAAAAACAGGAGGAGAAGGTCTAACTGGGCAGACTCAGCTTTGCTTCATGTGGAGAAATGCAGGTGTCTATAGTTCTCTGTAGAGTTTTCACAGTGTGTGCACATCCCCACATCCCCACATATCCACTCACCTGGACAAAAGGTTTCAGGGAAACACCTGAAGGAAGGTTTCAAACAACATTGGTGTGAGAAGAAAAGAGTAGGAAATGGTTGTAAATAATTTCACCCCTAGAAATTAAAAGAAGACTTCTGGCCATCAGAACACTGAGGTTTCTCAGCAGCATCTCCATGGAAAGAACAGAGGAAAACATCTTGTTGCACTGGGGGGCTGGATGATGGGATGGCAGTGAGAAATGGAGCTATGCTCACTCTGATGGTCAGAAGAAGCTGTAATGATGAGAAAACAACAATATATTTGCAACTTGATACAGCAAGTGTTAAGCCCTAATTTATCCTCTTGACAACTGTGTTTATATTTAATGTAACTATATGGTTAATCCTGCTGACTCAATTTCTTGTGGAGACCAGCACACTCTGAAAGGCATGGCAGAGATGGCTCTGGGCTTTTCTGCTAGAGGACATGGCCACCACTCCCAAGATCTCTTCCCTGATACATTCCTGACATTTTTGCAGGAGGCAGAAGACCTTCCTCCACTGAGGCTTAAAGCACTGTAGTGCACTTTTTTTTTTTTTTTTTCCTCCCACCTTGCTCACTTCATTGTAAACAGAGTACAAAAAGAAAAAGGTTTACCTTATCCCCCTGGAGGAGCAGAACAACAGAGGATCCCGATAATTGACTCGAGCTGGGTGAATATCAAAACCCTGCCATAATGCACAGCAAGCCTCTGGCAGTCCTCTCTCTCTCTCTCTGCCAACAGCAGGACTTAGATCAAATCTGCAGTACCATTAATCCTGCATTGGGCTGACTTGTGTCACCCCTACCTGCTGGCTGTCCCATGGACACATCTTCTTTTCATGTTCTTGCACCAGGAAAAAGGAGAATGAGCAGGAGAAGAACCCAAAGTACCACATAAACTTACAATTAAAAGCGTCCTCATCCTCTCTCAGCCAGGCAAGTAGGGCAGTGAGCAGGACAGCTGTCTTTCAGTGCTTTCAAGATACATTTCAAGCTGTGCACAGCTGGAGCTATTCAGTAGCACACGAAGGAACTCTGTACCCTTGCCAAGGCTCCGCAGCTGCCAAATCTGCCTTTATTAGCATTTCTTGTTCTCCATAGCTGAATACAGAACAAGTCTGACATTATTTTTCATTCAACCTTCCCAAGCATGCTAAGGACATCGCAATAATCACTTAGTGTGTGTGTGTGTGCACGTTTTTTAAGTGTTTTCTTCTGCTTGTATACATGCAAACACCCCCCACCCCCACAAACACACGTAGAACGGGCAGGATGCAGACCCACTAAAGCATTGAGCATCTCTTTCCTATTCTGGTCAGTTATACATCTCAGCTGCATTTAAACCTCTTGTTACTCATTATCTGTGAGCTCTCCCATGAACAGGTCTTTGTCTGGGCCATGCTGCTCTTTGTAGGTGGCATTCTCATCCACACAGATGGCTGGAACAGCCCTTAAGTCCCACTTAAGTCCTCTTTTAAGGATCTAAGTGGTTCTCAAGTGCTCTCCACGCCTATTCTGGAGTGAGGTGAACTTCAGCGTGTTCAAATACCTGCCCTGGAGAAGTGAGACAGGGTAGTTATATCTGACTCAGTCTTCACTCTCCTCTGCTGCCTGTTTGGGATTCATTGCTGGTCACCGACCAATCAACAGATTTTAAGGTATTTCTTCAGTCAATGACCAGAAATAAAATGAACCTACTTATATACCACTCCTGTACTACAAATAGTGGCGCTTCTCTTATTTGTCTAAGGACCTCTTTTGCCTTCCTTTGGCACCTGGAAACTTTCAGACCAGGTTTCAAGCGGGCTTGATGTAATGGGGCATGTGAAGGCATGTAAGTCACCTCTTCTGGAGAACACAAACTTCACAGATGAGTCACAGGCAACCCAGAGCTTGTCCCAATCCTCCAGGCAATACTTGAAAGGACATTGTCAGGAATTATGACCCAGTTGCCAAAGGACAGGACAGACATGACTTCTAAAAACAAGTTCAAGTGTTATTCTTACTATTTAATGGCTATTCATAACGTGTTTAAATGTGTTCAGTCCTCTATGTACCTAAAGCACTTGGCAGACAATGATGGTCTACACTACACGAATGCCACTGTGATTAGACAAATACTTTAGTTTCCATTTTTCATGAAGGAAAAATAAAACAGAATTTCTGTGGTTTTCCAGTCTCTGTCAGAGGAGTCTGTTTAAGAACTGGGAATACAGCAAAGCTATTTTACTCCTGTAAATTAAGTAAATCTCATCACAGAATTGTGGAAGAAGAACAATGTATGTTAAAAGAGACTTTTGAAAATCTCAGTCTGGCCACTTGCTAAAAAAAGAGCCAGCTTAGATCAAGTTGCTCAGGATTTATCCCAGCTGAGTTTTGAATATCCTCAGGGACAGACTGCACAAACTCATTGGGCAAATTGCTCAAATATCTGGCTACCATCACTGGGAGATTTTTTCCCTAATACCTGGAAGTTCTACTCATGTGAATTGTCTCCATGGCCTCTTGCCCAATGTGCATCTCTAGGAAGAGTCTGGCTCAGTCTTCACTATATTGTTTTCTCATAAAAATAAATTATGGCCACTTATGTCACCACCTCATACGATTTTTTGCTTTATTGCTACATTTTTAATAGCTATGGTAAAGTCTTCATTTTCTTAAAAATTATTCCTGATGACACAGCTAAGTGTGTTCCAGATACTGTAGAAGAAATTGCATTTAGTGTAGTCACTCCCTTCTCTCAGTGAAGTGGAAAATCAATGCAATATGTGCATCTTGTTAGGGCCTACCCTTCCTTGTGCAGGTTTTCCTGATAAACTCTGGCCATGCTAGCACTTTTCTCCAAAGGAAGTTTCTCTTTCTCCTGGGATTCATCCTCTGCAGATGCAAATTGTCATCACCCTATTAAGTCAACAGGACCATGACAACTGCACTTGCCAAGCTGAGCTGAATAAAGCCCTACCAAAAAAAAAGGCATGAAAGTGTGTGGATAGGATAAGTACCATGGAACCTGCAAAATGTGTATCTCTTTCTTTTGATGCAGTAAAGCTACTCCTGCTGTCTGTGGTGAGGTGTAATACAGTATTAAATTTCTATAGCTGTCAAGTAAGATACTAGTGCTGGCATTAAAATCTACTAATTTTCTGTTTCCTGTGCTCATGCAATACTAATTGGCAATTATGTACATGTAGGGATATGCTTGCTGTAACCGTGTAGACAGGTGTCTGTATGATGTATATAGAAGATATCATGTATGTCTGTGAGGAATGTTTAAATTGCCTTTTTGGGGGTATAAAAATTCCCTTTTGGATGAAGGGATGAATAGAAAATTACAAAAGATTTTTCATTAGATCATAATCTTTCTCTTGTTCAAAAAAGCCAAAACCTGATACACATACTATAGTCACATAAAACAATAGTGACACCCCAGATCTAGAGAGAACCTAAAGGAATTCACATCTTTCCTACTTTATGCAACAAACTCAAATGGGAAAAGGATGTCAGGGAGTGGCTAATTTGCAGTGTCATTTCTGCAAACAGCAACTCCTTTGGGTTTGCTGGTACAGGGCACAGGAGAACCACATCCAAGCATTACTGGTATTTTTCTATAAGTCATGTGCTAACAGGGGCATTAATGCAAGCCAGGTTTGGCCCTGTGCCTTTTTAGCTCACCCTCCTAACGCAGGGAATTACTCTGACAAGTATTTCTGTGCCTGCTGTGGTGGTGTCCTCCAACTGCCTTTATCCTGCTGCTCAAAATTAGTGACACAGAGAGAAAGAATAACTGCAACAAGCTAAACACTTTATAGGACAAGTTCCTCTGAGCAAATGCTCTAGAGCTGCTTTTAATGGCAGTTTCATTCCATCCATAAAAAGCTGAGCAAGCTAGACCCCTCTCAGATGCTTGCAGCATAGTTGCCCTTTGCTATTAATTTTTTGAATAGCTTTTCTTTGGTCCAAGAAACAAACTTATTGCAACAGATGCCCTTCAGAATAGGAATGAAATTCCATCAGACTTCAAATGAACTGTAATTACACTGCAAATAGGTGGCAGGAGTGTTCCCAACTTTAGCACTACAGCTTTGCAACCAGCCAAAGAGTGATGTGGATTTAATTTTAGTCCGTGTATGAATTGTTTGGAGTGCTTTTATTATTTTATTTTACAGCTATTTCTAAAAACATTTTTAAAAAAGGCGGGGGGAAATTCATAACAGCAAACACATCTGTGCTACATATTTTCCCTGTGTGGCACTGCAACAGCTTCAGTCTACAAAAATTAATGGACTGTAACAATATGGTTGGAATTTAAATGCAGAGTTGGCGCCAGAATCAGGAAACAGACAACATTCCCCGATTGTAGAAATGTGCAGATCACCTTTTCTCACTTAGGCAGATTTAAAAGGAAGGACGTCCCTATGGGTGTCCAATTTATATTGTCAGCATTCAATCCATCCATCCAGTGTATTGTGCTGTCCTGCTCCCTCTGCTAAGATGCACCAAACTGATTCCCTCCAATGATGACATAATTTTTCCTCAATTACTAAACATAAAAATTTGTCCAAGAGTGTGGCTTTCATGGAAGACAGTTTGGCAGAGAGCGAATTTCAACAGATTTTCCTAATCCAAATCATACATTGTGTATGAGCGGCCTCATGCACAGGATACTGATCTCACAACCTGTGATCATGGGTTCAGCTCCTCCATGGGTAACACTTCTTTCTCCCAATAAAATGTGCAAGAAAAAGACTGCTTAATGTACAAAGAAGCACAAAGGTGTTCATTAAACAAATGCTGTGTAGAAACATTTTAGGCATTCACACATTCATTGAGAACTCCAGCAGTGACTACGACAAACTATAGGTTTAAGTGAGGTCAGTAAAGGATTCCACACATCTTTTCAGGTATAAAGTCTTTCTAAGGAAAAAGACAAAAATTATTTATCTGGGTTGTTTGAGCAGGCTGCATATATTCTGTCGGACAAAGACTAACTGGGTTCTGGAAGCCATTCCCTCACCTGTGGTTCAACAGTCAAAGACTCTCTAATCACTTTTTCTTGCAAATTGTATACAGACATTAAAGGATTACTTTTTGATTGCTGCACAAGCTTGGTAAAAAGTCACTGAGACAGAATCTCCAACACCTAGACAGAGAGTTTTGCTTCTTATAGGTATTCATTTTGTCCTCATACAACACTTCCGTCAGTGTGACTATCCCTAGGACAAAGGGGTGAGATTAGAATGAGGTGTTCACTTCTTTTAGATCACACAGCACGACTGGAACAATTAAACAAGTGTTTGTGTACACAAGCCCTGTCCCCTATGTCTGAAATAGAAGCATCAATTCAAAGCCAAACAAAAATGGACAACACTTGCTTTACTGAATATCTATTTCTGAAAGGAAAGGGATCAGGCACTTGCAGGGAAAAGATGTGTAGAGAAGGAGCTAGAGGGACAGAAATTATAAGGTGGGTAACTCCTAGGAGCCAGGTGGAGAGTTCATGGTTATTTGAGCTGTGAGTTTTATCTGCCACGTCTATCTTTGCCAGAGGTTTCTGTAGGTTCCCTTGCAGCTCATGGAAAGTCTGAATGCTGAGCTTGAACTTCCCCAAACTGGGCTCATAGAGGGCTGGAAGTAGTTTCTAAGCTTTGAATGACTTCTTTCATTTCCAGGAGCTGGTATCTGTCCCTCATGTGAAGATCCAGTGGATCTTGACTAGATACTGGTGAAATCAAGAGGTCATGTCCAGAGGTAACAATCAGTGGAGCAGCTACATCTCCCAGAGTGACAGCAAGTCATCTGAGGCACAGAGGACAGCCCTGACTACCCTGTTAACCTTCAGTGAAGGGGAAATAAAACACATCAGCTTAAACCTCAGCATGAGCCCTAGAGGATGGTATTTAAGCTGTCAGAAAGCACACAAGACACATTACCATGGCTTAGCTGGTGCCCAGGGAGAGAATTTCATATCTGAACATTAAAAAGGTTGAAAATTAAAAGAAAATAAAATCATATCTGAACCTTCAAATCCTTCCTATGAAGAAGACATTAATCTTTGAGGTCTTCAGCATCTCCTTTCCCCTGGGAAGGAGTGAGTGGAAGGCACAGGTCACAACCCACAGGAAGCACTGGGCATGAATTTTCAGGCTTGCCTGTGTTAATTAAGCTTCCCTTCTTCTGATTTCATCAAGAGCCTTGACGGTGCCAGATTCTTACATCCAAAGAACCAAGTGAGACTCTGCCTGTAGAGACCATGAGGTAGGAGAAGCCAGAGATATGAAGTGAGAAAAATGAAGACTAAGGGCTCACAAGGAAGAGTCTTGGGACATTTGGCTCTTTGCCTAGGACAATGTCCCTTATTTTTCCAAACTGAATTACCACAGACATTGGGAAGGACGATTTAATTCCTATCTATGTGAATAATCAATAGAACTGGTCTAATTTGAGGTCATTGTTCATTCTGCTTATTTTACCAATTCCTTGTCGTTTCTCTCTGTTGCAGACTTGCTAACCTCAGTCACCTGTAGAGTCCTAATTTGGAGATTCCAGGGACAGGCATTCAAGAACAGAGACTTGATATTTCTCCTATGTGGATTTAATTCAGTGTGTTTTATAAAAATAAGTGCTTCCTGTCTGCCATCAACTTCCATTAATAAGTTGGCCTTGAGCTTCTGAAAAAGTCTCCATAAAGTCTGTAGGTGGACAAGAATCGTATTTTTTTCAAAATATCACTAAAGGCTACAAGATGTTGATTGTTTTCATTATTTTTTTCAATATAAATTAATTGATAACCTTTCCACATGCCATTTCACAGCTTCAGCTTACCCTCAGGCCTCTGGGGCCCCTTGGCTGCTTGATTCATTCGTTTGAAGGTATAACTGATGTCAATTTGTTGTTTCAATGGGCAGGGCAGTCTGCCAGCTCCTTCTGTGACAAACCGATTTTACCACTATAAGATTCTCATTTCTGCAGCAGTACATTAAGTCCTTTATTGCTGAAATATGTGCAGTGACACTAAGGATGTTCCTCTGAGGTGTGTAGGTGGGGAAAAATCACCAGGCCTTGCTTGGCTGCAAAAATTCAACATCTCCCTTGTATCTGCGTACATGAATGTTTTGTCCAGGAATGGTCCATTTCAGATTTGCACCTTTGAGTGCAAGACTACCCCAAAACATCAATTCTGAGGTACTACAGGTACAACAGGATATGAAGAAGGGCAGATAGCTCTGAAAATGAAGGTGTAAGAGAGCAAGGTGAGTAAGAGCAAGGTGTGTCAGCTCAGGATAGCATGAATTTTGAATCATTTATCATCTCATGGGCTGAAACACTTCTAACTCTCAGCCAAGTAAGGATGTACAGCAGCAGATGATCTGCACAGTTCTTCAATTTCCCTCTACGGTGCAATTGGAACATGGTGAGAATTTGTCTCACTATAATGATAGAGCAGAGATCAATGGCTGTGGCAAACCCTAAGTGTGCTTATTTTCCAGAGCACTCCACATTTATGAACACCAAAGATGACAAACAAGAAAAACATCAGTTTTTCCATCCCCTACTGCCTTTTGATATTGACAGAATCACAGAACAGGGGTTGGAAGGTGTAGCCCTGGTTCCGTGCTTGAATGTTTTAGTTTTCTGAAATTCTTTTCCCAAGGAATTTTCTGTAAACAGGAGAGATGTTTTTGTAACTGTACTATGTTATTCATTCCTTTTCCTAAGAGGGACTTCTTCTTGATGTCCCTCTCATCTGACCAATGTGAGTAAAGAAGTTTGCCTTTGTGTCATCAACCAAATTGGTCTGTGTAAAATAGTATATAAGGGAGACACATCCCAAAAATAAAAAGAGTAATTTTCAGCCTTCTGAACCTCGGAGTCTGTGTTGTTGTGATGTAAAACAGCATCAGGAAGGGACCTATTCAATATTTCAAGATTTTTTGGGGATTTTTGCTTTTGCTGATATGTCGTTTTGAATAAACCCACAGTCCCCTGAGTTCAGGGGCTTGAATTTTAAAATTCAGAGAATTTGAATTTTAAAAATCTAGGTGCCCAGGCTCCTGTCATTGAGCCCTCCAACACTGCTGAATTAGTGGTTTGGCATCCATAGCAAAACTTGGTCTACATGGGTGAGGGATGAAGACACCAATGATCTGCAAGCAGGTGGTGGACCAAGGGGAACTTCCTAAAGGGAAAAAAATTAACCTGTGCTTAATTCCCAGTGAGGTGGAGCTAAGCACATTCTTAAAGGACTCTGGAGTAAGGACAGATATATGACCATTCTTAAGAGATTTCCTGAATCTTTTCATAAGATGGGTTTTCACTGGGTTCAATAAGATTAGACTGGAAACCAGAAACCCTTTTTCTAAGTTTTGTTGGGTTGTATATTTGTTCAAACTTTGCCAGCATAGGGAGGTAGAACAGCATTTAAACATGAAGAAAATGAATGAAACAAGATACCAATTGAAAACAGAGGCTCATCCATGGAGAAAATGGTCATTTAATTTTTCCTTCATATGCTTTTGAATTCAAGAAAGCAATAAAGTAATAAACCCACCCAATTTCATTAGGTGGTTGAAATAAGTTTATATCATCAATGGAGATATTGGGTTGCACGGGTGTCATCATCAAGCTTTTTTAACAGCCTTCCACTACTAAAAGGCTGAATGTTTTATTCTGGGTGCGTTGCCCCAGCTCCACTTAATTTCAGTGGACACATGCTCTCCATCTGTGTGTCTGGGGTACTTCCTACCCGTGGCTTCCAAAAGGAGCATTTCCCACATGCATTCTGAGCTGTCAGAAACAGCCCTGTAATTTATTGGGCTGACCCCATCATGTTAAATGGATTCAGCCCCAGCCAGGGAAGGTTCAATAAAGGCTGGGTACAGTGCAAGAGGAAATATGTGCAGAAGGCTCCTGAAATAAGATGCAGGAGCAAAATGCTTCTGGCAATGTGTTCACAGAGTTGCAAGCAAAAAGGACAGCACATCTCAATGAATTGCTGCAGTAATAAATGATCAAATGGGCACCTTTAGCCCTCTCCAGCTAACAGAGCACTTGCAAAGACATAAATGTTTATGGGTGTTGAGATTTGGCTGGATTCAGGGAAATAGTGCTTTATGGATATAGTCGTACCATTTAGAAGAGAAGTAACTTACTACTTTTTACAGTAAAAACACACATGGCAAGAGATTCTCCCATTTGAGGAAGTTTACAGCAGGTGTGAGTGCTCTGCATTTCTGTCCTTTGTACACAAAACTTTGTTTCCTACAGCACCTTTGTGAGACAAGGTAGTGTTGTGACAGATGACTGAACAAAGACAGGATTTTATAAAAGCATAAGGATTTATTTTGAATTGAGAAGTAGGTATACATTATATATTTTGTTTGTGCATTTTCTGTTGTAAAGGTATGCAATACAATTTCTCTGTGGACATGCCATAGCAAACCTCATGTCTAACTATTTAATATTTTCCTTTACAATCATTACACCCAAAGCTTCCTTCCTGCCACATATGGAGCCTTGGGCATCAGTCCGTGACTTCTGTATGTTTCACTTCTAAGTGCAGTTTTGGGAATGGTGTTTTCCCATCTTTGAAATTAAATTCAGTGAAATCTTTATAATGGTTTGCTTAAGAACCTGACGCAATATTTATAAAGGTTTGGCTAAAAAGGTAAAAAAAGAAAATTGGGGTAAAGAAGGAGAGAAAAGGGAAAATGTTGTTAAATGTTTGTGAAAATAACTTTTGTTTCTGTATTTCAGAGTCTGCCAAACTGATTTATACTTGATGTCTTATCTGACTTGAGTTTGTTACTCTGGGATGACACAGGAGTCCCCGAGCCTCATCTCAGAAATTGATATTTTATGCACTCTGTTAGTAATAAAAAAACCCAAAAAAACAAAAACAAAACAAAAAAAAAATCCTAGGAAAGTGGTAAAGAAGTCACAATTATCTAATAAGCACAGGAAGACAGCTGAGCAGTGTGAGAGTGACTTAAGTTTTATAGGATGTATTTGGAAACCTTTTTTTACATCTTTGTCAGGAGCCAAAATTTGACTGGCAGCAACCACATCCCCAAGAATATTTTACCGTTAAAGTGTTATCTTCCTGTCCTTGGAGATGAAGGATGGGTCAGGGAGACTGTCTCTGGAAAAGTCCTCAAAAATCCTGTCAGATACAGGGTGAAAGCCCCATGCCTGGGTGAGAGAGATACTGAGAATGGCAGCATTGTGTGCCTTTGGATGAGAGGGTTGTCAGAATTGTCTGTTGAGATCAATTGAGAGCTGCTTTTCAGGAGGCCATTTGTAGCACAAAACGACGAGGTGATTGAATCTAATAATTTACTGGCAGACATACTTATGTTCCAAGGGTTGGATTTATTTTTGTTAATTAGCTCGCCCTGAGAACACAGGGAAAAGATTCTTTTATGGAGACACCAGTAAAATGTTCTGCACATAAATGGTCAACATGACCAGTGTTAGCATGCAATGGTTGGGAGGTGCAATGCTGTAATTATATTAGAGATGATCTTTGCCTGGATTATTGTTATTTTTTGCTGTATGAATAGCCCATGAACATGATACTTATATTTACTTGGTGATCTCATGAAAGAATTATTGTTCCTTCATTCTGGCAGCACTGGCAGTGTACTCAGTCCTGTACAAAGATGAAGCAACATGCAGTTCTGGTTGGGGAAAGTAACTTGAATTTTAAACACAGCTCACTTTTTAAGCCTTCAAGTTTGCTTTCAGAAAATAGCTGAACATTTGCTGTCGACAAACTTTCATGCTCACATAGTTCAGCTGTGGGATAGTCACAGAAAGTGACTGTGCTTGAGTCAAAATTAATTCTTTAACCTAAATGAAAGTAAAAGACTGGTTTTCCACCCTCTCCTGCCCTGCATATTCACGTGCTGTGCTTTAAGCAACACACTTCCTCATCCACCTAATTTCCACTGAGTTTCAGGTATGTGCTCATGTTGAACAACTACTTACATATGTTTTTCTTGAACGAGGGAGCAGATCCTTGGCCCCAGAGCCAGGGAGGGTGCAGTCTGGGTGGAATTCCCAAAGTTTTGTTGCCTTTGAATTCAGTGGAAAGTCAGGGCTGAGCTCCCTGTGTTGCCAATGGAAAGAGATGAACACCCCAAAGACCTCAGAGGGCATGGCACCTTTTGCCTCTTGCTGTGTCTACAAAGGGAGCTGAAGGAACCATCTGGGAATTGATACCTGAGTTTAGAGGAGATTGGGTTGGGGGGGAACCCTAAAACATGCTTTCTAAGCACTCAGAGCAGAACAGACTGTAAGCATTATTTCAATTCCATCCTAGTTTGTGTTGCAAGTATATTTTTTCCGTACTTAGTGAGTAATATGAAAGGTGTAATGGTTATTATATCTTACACTGTCATTCCTGGAAGAGAATGCTGTATGCTGCAGCTTCTAGAAAGGGTTTATTTTAAAAATCTTTGCTTATTGGTGAATCTTTTAATAGAAATGTACTATTTTATTTACCTGAGTTAAGTTCTGGATTCTGCCCAGGTTTTTCTCTTCAACTTCAGTAACAGTGGGTTTCTGTCTGATCCTACAATCCCTCTGTGTTCTGCTCAGAGAAATTCCTTCCCAGAGCAAGCCCTGTGTTTGTGGAAGATCTTGCCTCTGGAATAGGGGTCCATGATTTCTCACGGTCAGTGATTAACGTGGCATCTACTTCAAATCCACCTGTGGAAACAAACAACGCTGCAGCTGTGAGTTTGCCATTGAAATGGAACACCACGCTCTCCAAATACAGTGGGGGAGGCTGGATATTCATGATAACACTTGGGGAAGGTAGTTTCTTCTGCACAGGGACTTCGAAACTCTTTCCAAGTACCCATGTACTGAACAAACCCACAGGACATACACAGGGAGAAATATTCTGAGCTTCCTGTTATAGAGGTGAGGTGTAGGAAAATCAGAGGTTTTATTTGGATGCTTAAGCTAAGATCCCTTTTATATAGGTGTAGATGTCTAAAGTTAGATATCTAATTGTCCTAGGGTGACTAAACCAGGACACTCATTTTATCTACCATAATTTACATCCCTTTTATATGATTGAATTAATTACCACCTGAAACTACCCATGTGTCCCCAATTAAGTACCTTTTGCTCAGGCCTCAACCTTTATTTTTCACATATCCTTAATATTTTCTGATTGCAGATGCAGGGTTGTTTAATACCTACTACTTGTTACAGTCTGAGAATATTAGGTCAAACCCACACCATGTCCCAAAAATTGAGAGCCATGGCTGGCTTGCTTATTTCTGCATGGTGTCCTCCTAGTTTTGTGTTTATACATGATTTCACTGTGATCACAGTGCAAAGGTGTTGTGCCCTCAGTATCCCACTCCCCTTCCTGAGAGTTTAGGCTGTCAGGAATTTTAGGATTTATTTTTTCTTTTTGTCTATAAAACCTGGAGAAAGATGGACAGGAACAATTCAGGGGATTGTTATAGGAGTCCTCTTTTGCTGGTTTTCCCCTGCTAGCTGTAGTCCTGTTATTTTCAGTCCCCATATGATACAGCATAGTAGTAAAGTCCAGATAATGACCTTTCTTATGAAAATCAATTTTGTATTTTTGTATTTTTACATTTATCTAATGTGTGGTGTATAAAAGGGTAGATACACTGTGGAGAAGAGCTAGTGTAATCCAGTTGTGCTTACTGCAGGTTTTAATAATGTATTTTGCTTTTTCCTCATTGGACACTATTAGCATGTTCAAATTACAAAAAAAAAGGTCAAATTATTCTATTCTATATTCTATATGCAACAGTGAAATATTTAATCTGATAAAAATATTCTTCTTGGTGACCACCCATTCTGAGATATCACTCCCACATTCACCTTCCAATTTTACATCAGATATCATATGGTCTGAATTAGATGATGCAGGATGAAACCAGTGAATACATGCATTTTGATTCAGGTTAGCTGAAAAAGCCCAAGACTTAATGGGAACCACAGCAAAACCCCAAATCTGCCTTTTATTAACTACTGATAATAAAAGTGGCTTCACCATCCTGGTGTAAGAGCAAGGCAGGGAAGATCAGTCTAGCCTGGGAATGCTCTTCCCATGTGGCAAACTTGAGTCAAGGAGCTAAGAGGACGCCCTGTTTGACAGAGATTAGTTTTATTTTCTTTGGCTGGCAAATACAAAAACATAAACCTTGTACTCCTTGGAGGAAGGGCAGAATGCAGGGCTGCAAGAAGTGCCAGGAACAGCCCTGTTCAAACCCTGGGCCTTATGTGCAAGCTGGTGGAAAGTAAATAACTAACCAGTTCTTGTGTCTGAGGAAAAATTACTCAGGGCCAGAATTCATTAGAAGCAGGTACTGTCTGTGGAAAATGGCTAAGAGTTAAACTGAAGGCCTGAGTGTGAATACTTTGTTAGTCACTCTGAGGTGTCCTGCACTTCAGGGTTGAGTCAAAACACACAGAGACCAAAACATGTCCACAATGTTGGAACAGCTGCATCTTAACTCTTATTCTTAGGTTTACTTGAATAAATATCACCAGGGCCAAGACCTATCATAAAAGGCTTTAGAAAGCTGACAAAGTAACAAAGACGCCTCACAAAATAGGTCTCAGTATGAAAGCCGGGCTAATATTCCCTAATCCCAAAGGACTTTTCAAACAAACATATCCCCACAGAGGTCTATTTACTCAACAACTGGCATTTAAAATAGGTATATTACTAAGATTCAGTGTTCTGTGCCTCTGTTTATATTATGAAAATCAATATCACAAGATGAGGAGAGGGACTTTGGCTCTTATTGTCTTCATGGCTTTACAATTCTGTCTTTCCCCATTCCCTCCAGAGATGTCTGTGAATAGCTGGGAACGAATAATGTCTTAATTGCCCATGAAAAGTATACTTAACTGCTAATATAAATATATACTCAGAACAAGAACTTCAGACTACAGAATGGCTTATTATTTAGGAACTGTAATTATTAACTCAGTGGGTAAATTAAGTTTTTTCTTGGTTTCTCAAATTTACAGGTGTATCAGGTTATTGATAGGACTAAAACAAATTTTACTTTGGTTTTAATTTATTTCTGTTTGTCTCTTCCCCCTGATTCTAAATATGCTTGTTAAAGTGAAAAGAAAGATGACAAAAGAAAAATAAATATATGCTCTATTTCACTGTTTCAGTTGCAGCTTTCAAATTAAGTCTATAGGTGAGTGTAAGAGAAACAACTAAGTCACCAGGGTCTTCCATCCATTGCTTAGGGGCTCGTTTCGCAAAGTTTTAGGTGTTTCAAACTTTGGGTTTGTGTCTATCCTTGTCTACCTGTTTGTCTTTCAGCATGTTTCCTATCAGGACACAATATCTCAGTGAACAAGGGTCTACAAACCAGGGAGGTGTTCTGGGGATGGACTTCAGGATGTGTTCCAGAGGGCTTTGTCTCCTGCTCACTCCTAACATCCGCTTTGCTTAACTTTATGAGGCATTCTGTTGTCATGGGGAGCTGAAGACAAATTTGGGTTTACTTTTTGTGTCTGACGCTGAGCATGAACAAGGCATTCCTGTGCATCTTCACACCTTCCTGACACAGTCCTATGGATATCAGCATACCCTGTCCATGAGGAAACACCACTGATGGTGGTGTCCCACCAGCCCGTCAGCTAACAACTACTTCTGCACTTCTTCACAGCTGCCTTTGCCTCAAAGAGGATGCAGGTTCCAGCTGCTTGGCAGTCAGGTGGTCTGCTTGGGGGTGCCAGAATATGGCTCTTCTCCAATGTAAGAAGTGTATTTATAGGGGATTTATCTGGTTTTATTTGTCTTACCCTGGGGATGTGTTTGAGCAACAAAGCTCGTTGTAACCATGCTATCCACATTATCAGCTCTTCTTGGCAGCAGAGTTCAAAGGCATTCACAGAGCTGGAAAGCATCACTACCCTTGGATTTGGGCATATGGAAACTGAAGCATGGAGATAACAGCATTCAGTTCAACAAACACCATCTCCAGTGCTACACCACTGTAATCTCTGCTATATCACTGTATCTCGTGTAATCCTGCAGAAACCAACAGCAGTGCAAAAGCAAAACTCTTACAAAAGGCTGGTGGAAAGTCCCCACTCGAATGGTAGGAGTGTATAAAGTACAAAGGGTGAGCACCTCAGAGTAGTCCTATTTCAGTGGATAACCCCAGAGAGGAGCAGCACTTCTTTGTGCTATAAGAAGATCTAGTGTTTGCACATGCTCAATCTCACCTGTGTTAAGGGCTGAAGGAAGCAAAGAGAACATTTCCAGTGTGCTGTGTGATGTCAAAGTGACTGTAGCAGTTTACATGGCCAAGCCCTGTTTGTGTGACCTGAATACAGGGGGAGAGGAGCATGCCAGAGTCAACTGAGATAATTCAGGGATGTTCTGATGTATGAGCTGAAGGGACAGACAGCCTAATTGTTGAATCCAGAATCAAAAGGCAGCATGGTGACAAATGGCTGCAATCACTGAGCCCTGGAATCATAGAATCGTTAAGGTTGGATAAGACCCTTAAGATCACAGAGTTCAACCATAAACATAACACTGCCAGTCCACCACTTCAAGGGTGAACTTGAGCACAAGGTTTCAGAGGCAGCAGACAAATGGGGAAGATCTGCAGACCAAAATAGCAGCAGCTTTTCACTTATTGACACCGTTCTTGATGGATTATGGTAGCTCACAAGGCCATGCTGATCGAGCCGTGCGCATGCTGACACTTCATTGCGTGCAAAACTCTGTTGTTCTGGGCTTTCACTTCCAGATGTGGAAGCAGTGTGTGTGCAGGAGCAATATGGGGTTAACACCAAGAGCAGCCATATGAGCCATCTCTTCCTTCTCTAGGGGAATACATGATTCCATGTAACTCAAGGCCATGTACACATCTTCATATCTCCCACTGTAGTACTAAGAACTGTGGCTGCAAGTCTCATGGGGAATGAAAAAATTGCAAAAATATTGCCCCTTCATGTTATTCCAAATGATGTTCCAAAGATGATCCAAAATCTAAGAGGAGGGTTCAGCTCTGTTGTGACTTGTGGTTTTGAAGATTCTGCAGTGAGGTTTTGATCTCCACTACATAGATTAAAAAAGTTATCTGTAAATAAATAATTCTTTGAAGACAGAGTCCTCTCAATTCAATCTATACAGCCAATGTATACTGAGGGTGGGCCTGACTTCTCTGGCTGGACTAGGCTTCTCAAAATTAAACATTGACGGGATAGTTTCTTGAAGATACACATTATCCAGTGCAAGAATTTAGCAAATGAAATAATGTGAAGGATCTGGCAGAAGTGCAGAAGAGAGAAACCCCTGAGTCAGATTACCTGCCGTCACCTCTGCCCATCATATCTGCAGCAGTGGATACGTTAATGCTCATAGTTTGTCTTAAAATTTCCTTTGCATTGGCAGAAGTTACAAAAAGGCAAAATAGGAAGTGAACATGTTGTCAATACTCAAAGCTTCCTTGATATTACAGAATTTGCAGAGCAGAAATCTCACTCAGTTTTGTTTATAACTTTCCAATGTAAAAATCATTTCAAAAATCACAGACTAAAAGAAGAAAGATTTGGGAAGGAAAAATCACGAAATTTTAGTGTTTCCTTCAGTGGTAATGAAAGGGAGAGGAATAATACATGAATAAAAAACAATTCTTTAATTTAACATAGTAATGTTCCCCAATATGATACACACAAAAAAATTTGTTTAATTGAAAATGAGTTATTTTATTGTTTTAATTTCAGATTGAAACTTTGTGTTACAAGTCTTGTTGTTAAAATAAATGCAATTTTTTTTTAGTATGAGATATTTTCCAAGGAAAATATATCCACAACATACTTCATGCAAGTAAAGAACACAAGTGTGTTATCATTTTCTTTGAAGCATCCTATCCCTGGATGTAGCTATCTTTAATGTTTGCTTGCAGCCATGGAAACTACACATTTCCCCTTTTGGCGCCGTAATGATTTTATCAAGGCTAAAACTAGGGAACTTCAGTGTTTAATGAAAACATAAAGGAATTCAGCTGCTCTTGTGAGTCTTTTTTGTTATCTCTGTATCAGGTCTAACCCTCTTCTGCTTCAGAGAGGTGAAAGCATTGGCATGTTTTCAATAATCTCCGAAATGTAGTGAGTTCACAGAGGAATGGAGACACAGGTATCTCCAATGTTGCAGGAGAGGCAATGGAGATGGAGATGGATGGCAATGAGGACAGGGGAGCACTGAGAGGTCATGTATTTTCTTGTACTTGCTTGTACAGGTAGAAAGAAACCGAAAATTCTGCATTTAAGTTTTGAAGCGCTCAGAACCAAAAAGAAGAAAATACCACTACTGACAAGCCTCATCTCACAGGTGGATCCTGCTTTGTAAGTGTGGGAAATATCTGAGCATTTACAAAGTGGCTTGAAGACTGAGTTGCCCAAAGCCTGTAAAAGTGGGAGAGAAGTTTCTAATTGGAGAGGGATGACTGAGAGAAAACTTCTTATCTTCTGCTAAAAGAAAGGAAGGGGAGGTTTTCGTATTTTCTTTCTGGGTTATGCACCCCAAGGGGACATTCCACATTTTGGATATAAATCCAGATTAGTAAAATTTAAATTGGTCATTGTTAATCTACCTTTGAGATGACTCATCTCAATGGATCACTGTTTTTTGAAACTCGTGAAAGGGCAGATGCTTCAACTGACACTTAGAGGGGCTGGATGATTTCTTGCTGCAGTTGTTAGAGGGTTAACATCAATAAAGAAAATATCAGCATTACAGTTAAGATCCAGATTCCTTAACTGAGGCTTCCAATTGCCATTTTTGTGATACCAGTAGCTTCCATCCAGCAGCTACTACCAAGATCAGTTTTCCTTGGGCTTTTACTGCAGTCAGATCACCAGTAATTTTGTCATTGTGTGCAATCCTGATAATCACAGAATCACAGAATCACAGAATGTGTAGGTTGGAAGAGACCTTCAAGATCATCGAATCCAACCCAGCCTTAACACCTCAACTTGTGGTATCAAGTGCCACATCCAGTTTCCTTTTAAACACATCCAGGGATGGTGACTCCACCACCTCCCCGGGCAGACTATTTCAGTATTTAATCACTCTTTCTGTGAAAAACTTCTTCCTAATATCCAACCTATATTTCCCCTGACGAAGCTTAAGACTGTGTCCTCTCGTTCTGTCAGTTGCTGGATGGAGAAAGATAATACATCATTGCGATCTGTTGCAGCAGGTATTGTAAAATTCAGATGTGGAAAGAGAAATCCTCAATCCTTGTGCCATTGTGCCACACCAAGCTCCTGCCTTTAGTGCACACAGCTGCTCCCAAACCTACCCAGAGGAAATAGCTTGCCTGTGTGGCAGCTTCCCAGCTGCATCCTGGCAGGTTGCTCCATTCTCTCAGGACCTCCATCCAAGGGCAGTGCAAAGATACTGGTGCTGATGCAGTGGCAGGCAGCTGAAGCAAAGCTACAAAGCCCATTTCATCCACCAGGGGTTGTGCCAGCAGCTCCTGGTGTGCAGGACTCCTCCGAGCACGGCGAGCAGAGAGAGGTACCCCCCTGCTGCCCTTCATCCTGCTTTTTCAGGCAGAGCTGAACAGTCAGCAATGTGACATGTCCAAGGCCACCCAGAATGAGCACAGTGCTTGGAATAGGATCCATGTCTCCTCACTCCCAAGCTCAAGGGGGGCGGTTTTTGGCTTTTTTTATTTTATTTTTTTTTATTTAAGAACAAGACCTTCCTTCCTGTAGGTTGCCGAGCTCCCTGGCACCGGCCATTGCAAACAGCCCCGGCTTCAGCTCTGTACAAGAATGGACTGGGCACAATTTCCAAGTGATCCAAAGGCTGTCTGCTGGGACACAGGGAGAGAGGCTTCCAATGCAAACAATGCAGGGAAAGTGTTATGCAAAATCACTTCTCCATCCCCTTCCTCCCCACTCTTTCTCTTTGCATCTCTGTGTTGACAGAGGATGTTTCTCCTGGCTGTGGCCTGGCTTCTGCTGCACTCTCTGCATGGAATTCTGCAGCCCCCCAGGAGAGAAGTGCTGCTTCATAGAGAGGTTCAGCATTTCATAAATTGGCCTAATTTCCTATGGGTGTGAAACCCAACCTTCTTCTGTTCCATAAAGGAAGCTTGCCCAACCCATTAAAACAGATAAAGAAACAGGGAATTAATTAAATAAATATTTTTTTCTTTGGGAATTCCGACTTGGTTTGTTTCAAGGAAATGGCTTTTGTTTTTCTTTTAGATATTGAGTGCTTCTACAGAATCTGGCTGTGGGTGATGGGGTTGGAGGGCAACACTCACCTGTTCTAGCACTGCTCCACCAGCTTTGTGGTGGGGATGCCACAGTCAGCTTGATAGTGTGTGGCACAGGAAGAGAAAATTTAAATCCAAAATTACATTCAAAAGAAAAACAAAATAAAAATTTCAATATGTCAAAATGGCATATTTTGATGCTGTCAGAACTTTTCTTTGCTTTTTCATATGGTTGAGGAAAAGTTTTCAATTGAGGTGACGTTTTAATCTCTGAGAAGAAAGGCCTCCCTTAAAGCTTTTTCAAAAAGTCCCAGAGGACATGATTCATTTCCTAACAAAATCCATTTTCTAATGGATTAAATACATGTCTCTTGGTTTTTAAAACACAGAGGGGAGAACTAGGGAAAAGGAGCAACTCCAGGTGCACACAGGCCTGAATCTTGGTAACAGCTTTGCCACTTGGTCTGTTGTACTTGAAAATGTCCCTTGGCATAGCCACTTTTTCCTGTTAAAAACAACAGAAAAACCTTTTGCAAGAAGCTGTTTATGGTGCTGACAGGAAGCACCAGGTTAACCAAAAATACGTTTGTGCTGTGCAGGACCACTGCACCTCAAACCTTTGCTGTGTCTGCAGTTGTGCTTGGCAGAGCGTGGTCAAAGGCTTTGCTCTGCTTTTCTGTCACATTTATTTTTTCTAAATCAGAGGGCATGAATGACTGGGCATACCAGGGTCTTGAGATGCAGAGAAGATATTTGATTTTTTGCAAGAGCTGTGCACCCAATCTCAAAAATCAGGCCCTCCTCCAGGGCTTGAAATCTGGCATCGAAAGAACAGACCACCATAAATCATTAGTCACTTCTGGAAATCTCAGCCAATTCTTCACAAAATGAGAAAACCTTCCGCTGATAGTTAAAAGAACAATCCATAAGTGGTTTTAGCAGCTACTGTGAGTCCCTGCTGTACTAAGTTATTTAACCTGAGACTAAGTTTCTTCCCAGGCTCCTAGCCCAACATGGCATGTTTTCTCTGCTGGAGATTCAGTTCTTGTACATCATGTAGTAAATATAAAAAAGGAGGTTTACAGCCCAATGAATAGAGAAATCTCTTTCCAGGTCAATGCAAGAAATTATAGAGCATTGGAAAGCCCTAGTTTTATCTCCTGCCAAAGGAGGGATTAAGCTACAATGATTCCCAGGCCCAGGGTCTTTTTTTTTTTTTCCTTTGCCTCTGCCTTCTTTGAGTGGAAATTGACAGAGACGAGTTTTCACTCCAAACAGCTGTCTGTTATTTGAATGGAGTCAGTTTCTAATCCCACACATGACTGCCATCAGAGGCTGCTGTAGTGGAAATGTTTCTAGTATCAAAACAAAGCCTCTGGCACAAAGATCTGTTTGAGAGGGCTCTGTGCATAACCTCTGCTTTCAAATACTATCTTTTCTCTGAAGGCACTTCTCTGCTGGCTACCAGAGCAGTCATTACCCATTTAATGGCTAGGCTGTGGGGCAGTTCATGCAGGAGGGAGTGCAGGAAAGGCTCTGGAGCCCTGCCAGCTCCACAGGGAGCTGTGGAACCCACGGGGCAGCAAGCACTGCACCCGCCAGCACAACTGAGGCAGCTGCCCGGGCACAGCTCTGGTGGGGACATGCTGTCACCAGGGAGCTGGGATGCAGGGAGGGACAGCACTGGCCAGCACCAGTGAGCACACCTGGGGAAGGAGCTCCTCCACTCAGTGAGACAGCAAAACCCAAAAACTGTTCATGCTCTCTGGGCAGACTTTAATAAAGCCTTTGACATTGTTTCCCACGTTGTTCTCCTGGCTGCTCATGGCTTGGGCAGGTGCTCTGTTCACTGGGCAGAAAACTGGCTGGATGGCTGAGCCCAGAGAGTGGTGGGGAATGGAGTTACGTTCAGCTGGAGCCATCACCAGTGATGTCCCCCAGGGCTCAGTGCTGGGGCCAGTACTGTTTAATACCTTTATTGATGATCTGGACAAAGGGATTGAATGCCTACTTAGTTTGTAGATGACACCAGAGGGATCTGGACAGGCTGGATCAGTGGGCCAAGGCCAGGGCTCTGGGGTTCAACAAGGCCAAGTGCTGGGTCCTGCCCTGGATCACATCAATCCCTGCAGTGCTGCAGGCTGGGGCAGAGTGGCTGGAAAGGGCCCGCTGGAAAAGGACCTGGGNGTGGCTGGAAAGGGCCCGGTGGAAAAGGACGTGGGGGTGCTGGTTGAGAGTGGCTGAACATGAGCCAGGTGTGCCCAGGTGGCCAAGAAGGACAATGGCCCCTGGCCTGGGTCAGCAACAGCGTTGGCAGCAGGACCAGGGCACTGATCAACCCTCTGTACTCAGCACTGGGGAGGTCTCATCTTAAATTGGTGTTCAGTTCTGGGCCTCTCACTCCAAGAGAGACATTGAAGGACTGAAATGCATCCAGAGAAGGGCAGCAGAGCTGATGAAAGGTCTGGAGCACAAGTCTGGTGAGGGGCAGCTGAGGGAGCTGGGGGTGTTTAGCCTGGAGGAAAAAGAGGCTCAGGGGAGACCTTATTGCCTTCTACAACTCCCTCAGAGGAGGCTGTAGTCAGGTGGGAGTTGGCCTCTTCTCACAAGTAATGAGTGACAGAACAAGAGGAAATGGCCCCAAGTTGTGCCAGGGGAGGTTTAGATTGGATTTTAGGAAAAAATTCTCCACGGAATGACCTGTCAAACATTGGGACAGGCTTTCAAGGGCAGAGGTGGTCACCAAACCTGGAGGTATTACAAAGAAGTAGATATTGCACTTGGGGACATGGTAGTGAACTTGGCAGTGCTGGGTAAATGTTTGGAGTCAATGATCATAAAGGCTTTTTCCAACTGTAATTATTCTATGACTCGATGAATTAAGAAAAGATGCACTCTATATTGCATAATTATAAAGGAGAAAAATCAATATATGATGCTCAAATGAAAATCAGTAGTTGGAATCCTTCTGTTTACTTTTTCTTTTAATGTGTGTTTTCCCTCCTTCAATTTTCATTTGGAAATTGGATCTTCAAGTGAAGTGGGCTGAAATAATGAATGGGATTGTTCTGAGAATTGTAATTCCCAAAGATCAGTTGCTGGAAATGCTCATACCAACCATTAATACTAAAATGTCTAGGAGTTTAGGTAAAATAAACACTCTTGGTATTTCTCTAGTAACTTGCCAATCCATACTTGTTTTTCAAAAATTCAAAAGATTGAATTGAAAATGCTGATCTACACACCATTTGATTCCAAAATATTGTCTCCTTTGCTTGCCTCAAGTTAGGCAGGAATATCCCAGATGATGCCTCTCACTTTGAGATGTCATGAAAGAGCTAAGTTCTCTTTACTGCTCATGATGACAATATCCTTCCTGAATTTTGGCAAAGGAATTCCTGTTTGCCTCATGCCTTATTTGTTAGACCATGATGGCAACATTTCTGTTGTTAAAAATTCCATCCACTGATTCCATCAGGACCTGCTTCTCAGTATGTGCTTACGAAGCGGCGAGGACACTGCACCTTGTCTTGGTCACAGTGATAAAAATAAGACTTATCATTGAGTTAAAAAGACACAGAAGGAGATTGACCTTTCATTAATGCTGCAGAAGACCAGCGTGCCAAGTTTCTTAATAGATATTGAAAGCAGGATTGAACTAGTCAAATTTAAGTATTCAAAACTGTACATTTTCGGCTAGGAGAGAGGATGAAAATTGCATCATAACATCACAGATCAGGGTTCAGGGAACTCAAGTGACTTGCTAAGAGCTGCACGGAAACTTCAGATCAGGAGTAGGGACATGCCTGGACTCCAAACATGAGGCTGTCATTTCTGCTAGAAAGCATGGGAAGAGGAGATGCATCCTCCAATGCCAGAACAACTGTGCTGAGCTGTGGTGCCTTCGCCTTCCTCAGAACATCCCTCACATCAAAGTACAGCAGCATGACTCTAACCTCTCACACAGCCAGATTTGCTTTGGTGCAGAGTGGATCAGGAAAATATTCACTGTAGCCTCAGCCATACTCTTTGAATGATCAAGATCTTTCCCAGCCATTACTGGGGTTGTTGGAATTAAGTGATCTTCAAGCTCCTTCCAACCCAAACCATTTTAGAATTCTGTGCAACCAAGCATGCTGCAGAGAGGTACTGCAAGGTGAGGGGGAAATGGTACCTGAATTGGTGAAACAAACACAGTGGGAAGAGCTGGAGCCTGATGGGCCTTGACAGTGCTAGCACAGCCCCCACAAAGGCATGTCGAGCGCTTTAGATAATGAAAAGCTTGTGCTGAAGCATGTCTCTCTAATTAATTACTACATTTGGCAGAGTAATCCTTCTCAAATTGACTTAATGCTCAGTTCAAGAAGCTTTGGAAATTCTGGCAGGGTCATCTCACCCTGCTGGTGGCTGCTATTGGGACTCTCTGAGGTGCCTGGCTGGCTGTCCCTGCCAGCTGAGGGCACACAGTGGCTGAGGCCAGTTGTACTTCCATGGTGGAAGGGAGGGCCTGCCAAAGCAAAAAGCACGGAGAGGTAGCTTGGACAGGCTGGTAAGTAGACCCTGGCTTGTTGCACCCTTGGTTTAAAAGGGATATTCCCTACCCTTATTCATCTGCAGCACTCAAACACTGAACTCCTGTTTGTAAGAACACATCCCTTGTGGGGGAAACATCCCCTAGAAACAGTTTTCAATCCAAGCTGAAAAGCTGCTGTCAGGAGCCTTACAACAGCTAAGGAGGAGCAATTTGGAGGAGCCCCTTGGCAGGCTCCTGCAGGAGGTGGCAGCTGGATCAGAACCACAAACATCTCCTGGGAACTGCTTTGGAGAGAGAAGGGCAACAGTGTGAGGGCAGATTGAGATGATGGGCTCCAGAGTCCGTCCTTGTGAGTTGCACAAATCCAACGAACTGTGATGCGAATCCAAGGAGAAAAGAAGGAGAAAAGCCTCTCAGGGTGGTGGGATACAAAGGTGTAGATGGAGGGATGAGGAGGGCTGTCTTCTACAGTCAGCATAGTCTTTTCTCTGGCTTTGTGCAGAGGCAGAGAGGCAACAAAACCAGAAATGTACATTTGCATGTTTGTTCTTGTAGATGCAAATAAGAATTTCCCCTTTTGTTGCTGAAATAACCAACCATCTGGAGACATGATCCATCCTGCTTTCAAAACCAGCGAGGTGACTTCAGTCCAAAACCACCCAGTCGATTGTATGGGAGAAAGGGAATTTTGCTCAGATCTCTGTCCTATGTCACCTGAAGCATCTGTCCTGACACACCAGGAGCCTCATGGTAGCACATGGGCAAGGACAAGTGGGATTCCTGGAAAACAGGGACATCTCAGGGCAACCTCTCCAGCACACCCAGGATTTTTGAAAACTGTCCTTCAGCTGTTCTTTAGCTTAGGGGATTCTCCATCTTCCTGTGTAAAGTGCAAATAAAGAAATACAGAAGGGTCTTCTGCATTTGACAGATTCTGTCTGAAGGGGGGTACTGATGTCTATAGATCAATTCAATTGTCTCAGCAGGTCACACCATCTGGAAAAGATTATTTACATCTGCATTTTCTCACAGTTTGGGACAAGGTGATAGTTATGGGAGAGCATCCTTGGAAGTCAATGGAAACTTCAGATTTTGTTTGCCATCACAACTGTAGAAGTGGGACATTATCTCTAACAAATGGTTTTTTAATTGACAGAAAGTTTTTCTTTCCAAGTAAGCAGCAATGTTCACTATGATGGCTTACTTGGGAGCTAAGTTTCAGCAATTTTAATTTTTAACATTTTTCAGAATTTTATAGAGACATTTTATTTAACATGGCAAAAAAGTTTGAAGAAATAATTTAAATTAAAAATAATTTTTGGATGATTCTCCAGCTCCTCTACCAGAGAAGACCTATCTTAATCCACTGTGTTTCCAGGTCAGAAACTGATTATCTTTTTTGTATCACTTAAAAGAACAAAAAATAGTTAAAGCCTCTTTGTAGAGTGGATAGGAAGAGAAAAACTGATCTACAGTGTTTGAAATCTAAATTTCACTGTTGTAAGACAGGGAAAAACTTTTCCTATTCATCCTACTGGTAGACTGAAAGATTGGCTTGTATTTTTATTTCCTTCCCAAGCAGCTTTGCTGGTCTGTGAACCTTTACAAATCATGTTCAAAATTGCTGTAACTGATATTCAGTTTTTGAGGCATCCCACAGGCTGAGTCTACACTGCCATTATTTTGGGGCCATTTGCCTTTCCTGGGCCTTGCCAGGAACAGATAAGTGGAGATGGAGGGGATAGCATGAAATGCTTTAAACAAATGCTTGCTCTAATGTGCATCCCACAAGCCACGAATGCTCCAGGAAACCTTTGCCAAGGGTTGTTTAAAAGGGTTTTTTTTAAGAAACAGCCCCTTTTCACCATAATCCTGGCCCCTCAGAGCCCAGCAGGGGTTTAGGGTGACCTGGAAGGCACTGTGCTCTTGAAGGCATTGGACCAGAGGAAAACAAGGACTGGAGATTTCTGGCTGGGTGTTCATGTGTGACCATGGAGGGGTCGGAGGACCCCTGTCCTCTCTGGGTGTGTTGTGTGCACACACAGAGGAAAATGCACTGGGCTTCCAGAAGGGATGTGCAGGAAAACAGGTTGCTGAGAGTAGGAAGCTTCAGATAAGGATGTTCCAGCTCTGTTTTCCTCCATGACCATCAACCCACTTCTTGTCTGTGAGCCTCTCCCTTGCTTTCTGCCTCAAAACAAAAGGTCTGTTCAGGGAATGCCAAAGTGCAAGTGGATAAAAATGAAAAAAAAAAGACATCATCTTTCCCTCTGCTCCTCTTAGGGTGTCTGAAAGGGCATGCTCAGCATGCAAAAAAAAAAAAACAAACCTGCTGACTTCACACTCTGCTGGAGAAGGAGTTTGAAACCAACAAAAATAATTGTCACTGTGTTTTGCCAGAGTCAATAAAAGCACTAAGGGCCTGGCAGTGTCAAACCTAGGAGAAAATAAATTGCCAGTTCATGAGCACTCCCTACAATGTATCCTGAAAAGAAGTTTTCTTTTCTTTCTCCTCAGAAGAAAAAAGAGGGAGAGAAGTGAGATGGGGGAGGGCCTGGCAACATATATTTTATGTCTAATGATATTGTTTTGTGGTGAGCAATAAAATGTGGGGTCTTGAATGATGGCATAGGAAAGAATGAATAAAAACCCTGCTCACACTGATTGCCTGTTGGATCACATACTAAAGTGTCTTATTCCTAGGTTCAGCCAAAAATGCTTTGCAAAAGCAAAGGAGTGACAGGATCTATCTTTTCCAAAGTATCTATAGTTTTGGATGCCCAGCCTGAGATACAGTCAGGTCTGACATCAGAAGGGGAAAGAGCTCAGCAAAGTCTCCAAATTGCTAACGTGTTTTAGCCCTGAAAGTGAAGGTGCCTAGTGCTACGCCTAGAAGGGATCAGACCTGGGGGAATCAGATTCTGTCTCCATAATTATGCCTGGTTTGACTTCCCAGCTCCACCAATCTCCCTAATAACATTGGCCCCAACCTTCAGAAATCTTGCCTCACCTAAAACCACCAGCCACTTTTAAAAACCAAAGCCAAAACCAGAGTTCTAATAGTTTCCAGAGATCATGAAAGCATGAGGAAAGGTCATTTTCAGGAGATTTTTTAATTGAATGTTTTAACAAAATAAACAGAGTATGGTAGAATGTAGAGATTAAAAAGTCAGGCAGAAAATACAGTGCTTTTTGTGTTTCTTTTTCTGTGTTGTTCACCCTTACTCTGATAACCTCCTATTTTAGCCCTGCCTTAGCACTGTTAGGTGCAAAAAAATGAGGGACTTCATTTTCAACTCAAAGCTATATCCTGGATGTTAGACATCTAGGCAGACCTTAAACATCTGTGGTATTTATGGGCCCACAACTGCTCAGTGTACAAAAACATCTTCTCTATGAAGAAAGACGCACTGCCCAAATGCTATTTGCCTGTCATGTTTTAATCATTTTAAGGAAAAAAAATGTTCATTCAGTGAGTTCAGGGTGATCCAATGAGCATGAAGGCAGCAGTTAGCCCGAAAAGATGAGGAGAATTGGCAACACACAGAAGTGGGGATGGAGTTGAAATGAAGTGATCAGCCAGTGATCACTTTTTCTTTGGAAACATCCAAATGGATGAAAGAGCTGGCTAACAAGAAAGGAGGGAAAAAGGGTCTACGTGTTTCTGTGGCCCATCTACCACGGAGACCTTGGTATGCCCAAGGGAGGAATGTCCCCACTAAGCAGAGAGAAGTAGAAAACTAACTTTTCTCTCCCAGGGTAAGAGGCTTAGATGAGGTGACAAACATTTTCATCCTTGAGACTGGACATGTCCTGCAGATTGAACCAAAAACCAGGTTGTTTTTTCCTGTTCACTTCTGCCATCCCTTGGCTACAAATCCAGCTGGATTTCACAATAGCAAAAGGAGTTTTCATAGAGAAAGGCAGAGTGCTGAATGCATAAGCTGCCCGTCACTGGAAAATACCCACTGCTGCATGCAAAACCCTGTATCACGTTTTTAATTAGATGTGACAGCTCGTGGTTCAAGCATGTGAGGAATTCCAGGCTGGATGAAAAGGGACGGGGCACAGATCAATAGGGATAAAGAAGCAGCGATAAGGAGAAGGACTGCTTAATCTTGTTTTTATCTCTGTTTATTTATCCTCTGTCAGTGGTGCTCTCCTGATCAAACACACAGGCATGTAGAATCCAGTGCACTTACTCCCTGCGACATGACAATAACAACAGAGCTGGCGCTCCCATCCCCATCCCCTCCATGCCTTGGCAAACAGGGTCGTCTGCTGGCTGACACACAGCCCTCACTGCTGTGCCTGCTCCCCGGCACTTATCAGCTCACCGAGGCACTCAGCCCTGGGGCTGGCTCCTTTCCCTGCCCTCCCAGTGATAACGAGTGTCGCTGCTCTCCCACACCTTCCCGCTTGACAACTTGTGTAGTGCCTGGGCTGGAGATCAGCGAGGCTGATTCAGGAGGTGTCAGAGAGCAGAAGTGCTTGGGCCCCGTTTCCTATTTTTACTCTGCAACTCGTTTAATTTTAAGGTGTATAAATCCTAGTTTTCACTGCCCTTCAGGAAAAGTCTCTCTGTAGTTGAGAGGGCGAGAACCTGGGGGTCCTGGTGGAGCCCAACAGGGGAGCACTGCATTGCAAATCAAGCCAGAGATGGGCACTTATTCATTAGACCTCGTTGTCAGGGTTAAGTGGGGATTTCATCTCTGATTTACAGTCTTTCTGATGACTCTGCTCTATTTCAAGTCCAAATTTGGACCCAAAATATATTTCTCTGCTCTTGGGGTTTCAGCAGCCTGTTTATACAAAGCAGGGTTGCTGGGCAGCCTCTTCAGTGGACAGACATGCAGGAAAACATGGCTGGGATTTTCATGGGAAGTGGGGCCCAGTATTGTTGTCTGTACCACTGCCCTTTTCACTGTCTGAGTACATGAGCAAACCAAGCCCCAGAGTAATTGCTTGATTTAGAGCAGCTGAGGGTAGAGCTGGATTTTTGGAGAGCACACATGCTGTGATTCCAGAGGAGAAATAAGCCTTGAAGAACAGAATACATGGCAGCCCATACGTAGCCATATATCCTCTGAGCTGTCCCCAGCCCTCCAGGCTTGTTGATAAACCTAATTCAAGCAAGGCTACTTTAAATATCATTGTATGTATTTCCAGGATGATTTATCTGCCAAAAGCGTGGCACGCCTTGCCTTCCATTCAAGGGTTCTACTCCAGCATTGCACAAGGTAAAATCTTCTAGCATTGTCCTAATTCCCATCAATCCCTACCTGCAAATTAGCTATTCTTGGTAAGGCACTAGGAGGCATTAATCATCATAAACACTGGCACATCATAGTTTCACCTTCCATTCTAGGTCAATGTAAAATGAAGATTTTGGTGACATATTTAAGCACTTGCATTGGCACTGGCATTACCAAAAAGTGAATACAGCACTTTCACAAACCCAGATTAATTTTTTTCCAAACCTACATATTTCATTGAAGTACGGAGGCTGAATTTACTCAGTTTAGAGTGCTGCTGTAGTGTGCAGATGTTGCCCAGATTGAGCCAGTCTGCCTTTCATCTTTTGGTGGTGCCTCATTCTTTCTGCTGTCTAAGGAGAAGACCTTGAGTGATTGTGTCCCTTGCTTAAATAGCAGCATTGGCAACATATAAATCAGGCCAAGGCATTTTTACAAATTACTTTTAACTTCCTTGACACCTGTGAGATAAGCAAAGGCTTCACAGGTGTTCCATAGCAAGAGAGAAATGCTGTTTGCTTTACAGTTTCCCAGTGCTCTGGGGACAGCCAGAATTTTGGTCATCTGTTCAAACTGGGTTAAAAAAAATCTCCTGTCACGATCACTAGCCAACAAACAGCAGCAGGTTTAAAATATATAGAACTCCTAGGGTTGCTTTCAGAGATGAGGCCTGCAGCAGATGATGAACTTCCTGGAGTCTGGATACACTGGGAAGGAGCTGGGGGATTCATACTTGGACTGTTCCTTACCAATCTACCTTTCCAATCCCTCCAAAAATTCAAATTAAGTGACTTTTAACACTATTTAGCCCTTGTCAGATGAGAAATACAAGAATCAGATCTGACATTTAACCCCAGTACACAAGTTGAAATCTGGCCTGTGCTCTCCCACAGTCTGGGCACATTGTCATTCAGAGTCCTCTGCTAGAAAAACAGAAGCAAGTGGTGAAATATGGATCTGAATTCAGGTTCAGATCCAGAACTCCTGGTGTATTGAAATCCAAGAGATGCAGAAACTAGGGGAAGAAAAAAACAGAGAGAGAGAAAAATGGGGGAAAGTAAAGTGAATACAAAAACGTAGGGGGAAAAGTCTTTTCTACATCCTGAAGCAGGCAAGGCAAAGCGCTTTATTAAGTGGTAATGGTACATTAGTTTTTGGTTGAATGTTTCTTTTGGCTTTATCTTCTAACACCTTTGCCTGTGTTATTTCTTTGTTCAATCTAGCAATCTTAGTCTGCTAAAGAAATACAGCTTCACAATGGTCTTTAAGTCTAAGGTACAGCAAGAAATGCCAGCCAACTCTTTTTGGTCTACCCAGGAGCTGCAGTTTGGGCTCCTGTTGCCACATTCTCCTCTTGGGTCTTCATCCATGGCTGATAGCCGTGAATGTGCCAAATGAGAGAAAAGTATATTTTTGGTTGCCCTCATACAGTGGCACTTCTTTTCCCAGACACTCTGTGGCCAATTCTATTTTCTGATCTGGCATCTCTTCTCATCCTTCGGCCAGTTTGGAGCAGGCAACAGCTTTTCATTACAAGTGAGTGGTGGTACAACATGTTCAGCACAGACCAGAGCTGTGCTGACAGAACAGGCAAGGGTGTACACAATCATCTCTCCTGTGGAACTGGAGCCAAACAGGGACTGAGAAGGTCTTTTCAGAAGCATGTTTGTATTACTGATGACCTTTTAGAAGAAATGCCTCTCCTGTCCCATTTCTTCAACCAAATTTGGCCTGCCTTGATGAGTGTGCAGCTGGGATGAACGCTTTGCATCCAGTGGCAAGAGAAGCCTGACACTCCACAGCTGAATATGGTATTTGGAGAACTAATTTCCTTCTTTTCCTGAGAGGTCATTTTAATTCCAGTGCTGCCTGTGCAAATGGAGGAAGGAATTTTTTTACGTATTTTTTTAAAAGACTGCTCTACTCACCTGATGCCCTCAATGAACTCAAAGTTTTATCAGCCAGTTTCTGAAAATCAGACCTACTTATTTCCCATCAAGACTGAATTCACCTGCAGCAAGCAAAATGCCTCTAAGCACCATTTCCCTACTAGAAAGGGGCTGTCCATATTCACATTTGTGTGAATGATTCAGTGTGGGATGGTGGTGCCAGATGGGAAAGGTGAGGAAATTGTGTGTAAACCTGATATTTTCATTTTAACACCCACTAGACGAAGCATCCTAAAGAAAGCATATTTACATTAATATTTTGAAGTTTCTCCTAGATAAAGCAGAGCTGAAAGGAGGAGCATTAATTCCTAGTCTTATGGGTGCTCTGAATATTGACCCCACTGCAGAGCACCTTAAATTAAACTGGTTTGGGGTTTAGAAGGCCTGGTTCTTCACTTTTCACTGCCTTCCCACTGTGCACATCTGGGAGTGTTGCCCCAAGACAGTCCCCCTAAGCCCAGCTCCTAGACTTGGTAGTACTGTCTGGTGCTTCTTGCACAGAGGTGATGACCCTATGGCAGAAATCTTTCATGAGGAGGAAAAATAATACCTCAATGAGTATGGTTCACCTGCTGTCATGTGAGCATTTTTTTAAATGCTCCAGAGCTCTTCAAAAACCATCTATCAAGCCAAAGATGGGTAAGTGCTAATTAGGTGGAGGTATTTCTAATGTGGTAAAGGAAAGTGAGCTTATTCCTGCCTCCTGAGCCCATCATTGGTACTCTGATTAACTACCTGATAATATCCAGATTTAAAATTTTCAAGGTAGGGGTGGCAGATGTGTTCTGTATCTATTTAGCACCAGCTCCTGAGAGGGATCAAATGTCTGTGGGAGGATAGTAGACACAGATTACACAGGATAAACACTAAATAAAAGTATTGTTCAGGCTGGTTGATTTTAGCTTTTTTTTGAAGTTTTCTTTCTGTATTTTAAAGTAGTTCTAAAATGAGCAAAATACTTTTGCCTTGTCTTGTCCTGTCTCTGAAACTGAAGGAAGCATTTGAAAATACTGAAACTGAGGGACCAGACTACCCCAACGTGTAAACTGGGCAGTGATGCCCCGGTGAGCAGATTGATCTTGAAAAAGTGAACTGATAAAGAATGAGCGTAAGAACTTTACAGTAGAGATAAAGAGGGATCTTCACATTATTCAATAAATCTCAGACTCCTGGTGATCCAGGTGGCCCCTTTGCTCTTTTACTGATGTGTGACCATTACCAGAGATGTGTAGCCCATCAGTAAATCAACCTAAACACTTTGTTATAATAGTCCTCATTACAGAACATTGATAGATTAACTGTGCTCCATTTCAGTTTATGAGCAAAGCGCTTTGCTCTCCCTGGCAGTGTGATTAATGTCAGGTTCACATACTTAACATTAGAGACCAGTATTTATGGCCTTAAAAACATCAAGAAAAAAGCTAAATGTTTGCTGTGACAGCATATATAGTACAAGTGTCAAATCTTATCAAGGATACTCTCATCCATTATAGCTTCAAGAGGTGCTATCATTTACCAGGCTGACCCGGCAGACCTCGGAGCCTCATTGTAACATTCTCTGTATGGTAATCCAGTTAAGAGCAGAATGCAGCCTAAGTGAGACATAGCTTAACACTTTCATATGATCAATAAAAACATTACTGGGAAAGAAATCATCAGCAAGCCAGACAAAGTCATCCTTCTCAAGGGGGAAGAATGGAGTAAAATTTAGACAAGTAAAGTGATTTTGTACCTCCCTTGCAGTAAGAACAAGTTGAAGGCAGTGGTGCTGCCAGTGGTGTGGGGGTGGTGCAAATTTGAGATTGAGGTTCAGTCATGGTCCAGGCCAAGCCACCACAACAACCTTTGCAGTGACTAGAGTTGTTTTCAGTGTTGCTATTCTTTAACCAAGGAGGTTAAAACTTAGCAGGGGCTTACAAAATAGTTATAATGTGTTTGCAATGCAGATTGAAAGCTTCAAGGAGCTCAATCACATTTTTACTGAACTAATTTCTCTTGTAGGACTCAGAATACAAAATCTTGAGTGAGAAAAACAGATCAATCCCAAGTTTGCATGTCCTGTTTCAAAGTCAAATTTCTCAGAAAGTCCTGGAATGCTCTTCACCTCCCACATATCAGGGATGTGCCTGTAGTAGTCAGGATCTGCTTGAGGAGCTGCACTCTCAGTGGTTGCCATCACAACATGCTTCACAGATGAGCTCAGAGACAGCTTGACCAGGTTGATTTATTATTTGTCCTGTAGTAGGACAGGTGTTACTGAATGACTAATGCTGGCCCTATTCAAGACATCAGTTAAGCACTCAAAGGCACTTAAACATGCACATAATCACAGATACACCTCAGTATCACTGACTTCAAAGACACACCAATGTGCAGTCAGAGCCAAGCACATACTTAAGTACCTTCATGAATCAGGGCCATTATTTGACTAAACTATTTCCAGTATTTGTGAAAATACTGACAGATTGCAAAAGTTTCGCTGACATAAGGCTGAGTGATTGTGCAGAAATGTGAAGGACCATCACCCAGCTTTCTCTCTTTGTCTGAACTGGTTCAAGAGACGTGTCCTTCACGTGCTGAAGGTGAGAAACTGCAAAGTGCCCCAGTGTGCCTTGGTTTCAGTGTACATTTCAGTGGGTTTAAGGCATGCAATGATAGAGACATTCAGGAATTGTCATTTCTGGACATGTTTTGCCATGTCTAAACCCAAAGAAACTATGTGCAGGACCGGGTTGTGAACCAATAAAGAACAAACAGCAGATAGGACCAAGTTTGAAAGGAAACCAGAATGCCTTTTAACCAGCTTTACCCACAGGCCTGTACAGCAAATGAACAATCTGTTTCTCAAAGGGGAGGCTTTAACTGGCATTGTACCACACTACCCAAGTTCCATCTAACAGCAGATCCCATGCCAGAGCCTGCAGGCAGCATTGTTTCACATCAGCCCCATAATTTGAGGGTTAAAGTGATATCTACCACTAGCTGGAAAAAGGGGTTTGGATGCTTTCTGGTTTGGAAAAGTTTCTTTTTTGATGATAAAGAGCTCTCAAATTCAGCTGTGAGTTGTACTTAAATCACTGCCTCTAAGTGCCTGGAGTCAGTGGCAGTTTTCCTGAGCTGTGTGGAGATGGGAGCTTACAAAATGTCTCTATTTGATATAAGGGGGATTGCTGAGGAGTACAGATTTACCTAGAGATTTATTGGGGGAGAGGGCAGGCTTGTGCCAGACTTGAAAGAGAACATGCTTTTGTGAGATAAATTCATTTTCATGTTTATTTATCTAGAGTAGAAAAATGGTCCTGCCTAGTAGAGCATATGCTGGGCGTAATGAAAGACAAACGTCAGCTTTTGAAGGAAAACACTCATTCATCAAAGGACATGGAAGAACAAACAACTTGTTCATTAAAACACAATTGAAAGGTGGCTTCTTGTCTCCACTCCACCTGCTTTCCCAAGTTGGGGGCTGCATGGGAGGCTGCTGCTCTCTTCTTACTCTTTCTACTTACTCTCTGTCTTGGAGCAGATGAAAGCCTTTTCCCATCTCAGAGATGGGGAAAAAAACCCCGCAATACTTAGGCCCAAAGTACTTCACCAGCTTTTTCTTCACTGTTTTGAAGAAGGCTACATCTACATTCAGCTCAAGTCTGTTGAGACTGATCCTGGCTGAAGCACTGACTATCTGGGCCAAATTCTGATCAGCACTCCACTCTCTGAGCCCTTGTGGTGGGTGCTGGAAGCTGGTAATATGATACATCCTGAGGATCCCTCTGAATAGGAGGAAGCAATCAAAACCTTCCACATTTTCCCAGGGTGGGAAAGCAATTTCCTCCTTCAGCTGTAAGACTGGGGCAGATTGAAAGGTCTCAGGGAAAGTAATTATGTCCTTTGATGAGTCTATCAGGAAGCTGAGACTGGCTCATTGGTGTGAATAAACATTTTTGTCTTTGACCTAAGTGTCTGTATAAACCAACAAAAGGAAATCATCTTAGTGTGTCTAGTGTCTGTATTTCTGCATGTGAGGTTGATTTCTTTTATGAAACATCATCCATATATAAGGACATAAATAAGTAATAAGGAAAAGAATAAGGACAATAGCTAACCCATGTGGTAGGGATCCCAGATAAATCCACCACTGTTTGAGCTCTGGATGGTTTAAATTGTTTGCCACTGCTCTGTTCATTTTCTGTGATTTTTTTTTTGGCCAGTCATCAATGAGACTTTTGATTATGTCTGTCATAATATCATTCAACTGCATCTCTGGAAGCCACAATTAACTAATGAATTAATTTATGTAAAATTATGAGAAATACAAGCTGTCCCTCCAGAGTGACTTTTATTATTGCACATGAAAGCTTGAGATCAGAAAATTACTGACTCACTGGTTGATTTTTGCACACTTTTAATGTGAAGTCACAGTTCAGTTGAGTCTTTTTAAAACAAGTCAGTTGAGCCTAAAAGATCTTGTTTGCAGTTCCCACTTGTCAGCAATGACTTTCTGCTTTAAAAAAAAGAAAAACAGGAAACTTTGAGAGTCCTCTGAAAGAGCAGATTAGATATAAAAATAAATGAGTGAAAGAAAGAAATTCTGTTTTGCACTTGGACTCTGCAAACAGGACATGAGAAGAAACAATACAACTCCAATCCGGGAACACCTTGTAAAGTCAAAGTCTAGAAAAATGTGTGTAGGTAAAATTACTCACCATCCCCATCGTGAAACATCAGTGTTGACATTTCTTTGGATGTAACTGGAAACTTAACAACGATGATCCACTTTAGCTGGGGATTTTCTTAACCTATAAAGTTCAAGTAGCTGTTTCTTCTCCCCAGACCACTGATCTGGCTTTGCCGACTCTGAGACTAAATAGAAGCCTTGTGTGAGTGACCTTAAGGACAACGCCTGGCACATAAGCTTTATTTTCAAAAAGTGAGCAAGCAGACACCCAGGTTTAACTTGTGACCTATTAATATCTCTAGATGGGACACAGCAGGGGCCACAGGCATCTCAAGTGATGCATTGGTTTGTTTGAACAGCATACTGCTCTGTGCCCATGCACAATCCAAGCCTGAGACCTGTGGGCCAGGAGGGAGCAGCAGTGTAAGATGAACTGCCTGGGAGAGAGCTGGGGCAGCAACAGGCAGACTCCTCTTTTTTTCCCCTGTATTTTCTTTTCTTTTTGCTCTTTTTTCTGGCTCTCAGTCTGGGGAAGAATAGCTGCATGAACTCTCCAGTTGCTCAGCTGTACTGGTCATTATGTATATGGGGTCACAAGCTCCTCCCATTATATCTGTATGGAAAGGAGTAGCAGCACCTTCCATACCTCTCCTTCCACTTCAGCTCATCTGCTGATCACCCAGGATGCTGTTAACAAGAGGGGAGAAATAACAACTCTTCTTTAGTTAGTAGTGAGTGTGTTTAAGCAAGAAAAATCACTTCCACTCACCTGTTCCTTCCATGTCCCATGGCAGTTACACAGGATTCATATTGGAGGGTATTACAGTCTGCTTTCATGCTGCTCACAAGTGTGCTGCCTCACATATCTGAGGTCTTATAATGCCAATTCATGTAGTGACTGAGTGGGAGATATCTGGCCTGGCTCTAAGCATGGAAAAAGGTTTGATCTTTGATCTAACAAAGTCCCTATAATCGATGGAAGGAAAGACATTTTCCAGTATACAGTAATGCCCATCTATCTCAGCAGGGGCTGATGAGTACCTCATCACCCCTTACTGAATAGAAAATACCAGAAATCATTAACCTCCAAAGAGCAGAGGTTGTTTTGTTTTGCCTTTTATTGGCAAGCACACCAGACTGAGCTAGGCTGGTAGATATGTCCTCTGTCACAGAGGCTGCCAGGAGTAACCCCCAAGCCCCATTTGCAGAGCAGTTCACATGGATGGCCTGTTGACAACCCCTAGGAAAATTAGCTGAGGTTACTGATCCAGCCTTTTCAAGTACTGGGCTCAGCTAACAGGGCTGAGTTTGTCCAAGTGTCATAGACCGAATTTGCGTGCTCTGGTTTGCTGGAAGACACTAGGGCATGGCAGTGGAGCAGAGATAGAAGGATGATCAGCTGGGGATTGGAACCTCTTCCAGAGGTATATCTGGGGCCAGGAAGGTGTGTACACAGTAGCAAAACAGGCTAAAAGATTTCCAGCTTTTTCTCCAGATGATCAGAAACGAAAAGCCATTTGAAGATTCTAGAGCTAAAGCTTGTTTGCTTCAGTAACTCTGCTCTGTTTTTCTTGTGCCAAGCAAAATGAAAATGGCAATCCTAGAGATAACCAAGAAGACAAATTAGTGTGGCTTAGGGATTTATGTATATAGACATATATCTAGTTTTTAAAGAAAGACAGGAAGTTCCACTCCTTGGAAAAAAGATTAGGGATATGTCAGGCAGAGCAGACAGAGTGCTGGAAACAGCCACTTAAAGGCAAATAAATGAATGAGAAATGTCCCAGGTAGAAGATAACACGCTAAAAAAACCAAAAAAATTGCAAAGGAGGGGATATCAGAGGTCACTGTGTTTCTGCTAGTTGTCAGGGGTCCTGCCCATGGAGCAAAGCACATGGAGCTGACATAGCTGAAGGCTCCTGGCACTGCAGTGGGGCTCTGACCCTCTTCCCTCTTTTCCCTTGCTCCCTACATGCCAACAGGAGAGGGAATATTGTAATATATTTCTCAAGCCACATGGAGCAGACACAAAAGATGGGAAAGTTCACCAAAAATTTTGGATCAAGTTCCACTACTCAACTGCTGAGATCTGGCCAGTACAGATGAAGAAGCAAATCTCCATGGATTTTTTTGGTGATTCAGCAAGATAAGATTCTCTTGTCTTGAGAGGAGTGCTGTATGAGAGTGATTAGGTCACTTTGCACATCTCAGCTGCTTCTGCTCCATGGAAGAGATGACATGCTCCTGCTGAATGTGATGCTTTGGTGCTGTGATTCAGAGCTGTGGGCTCCCAGCACAGCAATGGACAAGGATAAGCTCATTGCATTGTGGGCACGAGGCTGACTCGAACCAGGCTCATTCCTCTGGGATGCAGATGCTCCTCCACTGGGTAACTCACAGGACTCTGTATTCCTTGTTGATCATCTGTGTTGTACTTTGGGTTTTCACAGACCCAAGATCTGTTACTACTTTTATGTAAAACTGGGTTATCACACTGGAGTTTCTTCCTCCAGATGGAAGAAGCAGCACCACAGTCAGAACAAAAATACAGCATGAGAGCAATGAGGGTGGCATTTTTTAACTATTTCATGTGTTGGTATCTCCAGCGACTTCACAGGTCTCCAGAATAGCTGTCCTTGCTTATCACTAATAGCACAGCAGTAATTAGATGTGAGGATTTATCCTGTGGGAAATGGATGATGAAACAAGGTTAGAGACAAGGCCATTGCAAGGCCCATTCTGCTCCTCAGCCTTTGGTTCACTTTCTTGTTTTGTATCACAATGTCCACAAACACAAAGAAAAAGACATTGTCTCCACGATAACTCTTTGGTCACTGATAAGCAATTTTCTCTGTGTTTCCCATCATGATAACCTAGGCAAACTTTGCTGGAGTAGTAACTAAACCTGTTTCCTCTCACTCACAATGCTGGGGTTTGCTTTGTGAGCCCAAAAAAAGGTTCAACTCAGTATTTTGTACAAAATTTAATACACACTACTGGCCTGAGTTCATAACAAAAAATGTATGGAATGAAACTAGAACCATTTCAAAAACGTGAAAACTATACATTCAATTAGAGGTGGATCAAGATGGTTTATTTGTGCAGCAGTGTTGAGAGTATATGTTGGAGAATATTGCAGTACAGTTCATCTTACTGGTAAGGGTGAATCTGAGTCACCGTGCCTGGAACTCAGAGTGAACTTCCCCAGAATTTAAGAGGAAGCCTTTAGATCTCACCAGGGAGCCTTAACTTCAGTTTGTAAAGCTGCTTTTCTTGGTGGTGTGGCTTTTTTTTTTTTTTTTTAAAAAGTCTCCTACCTGGAAACACCATAGACTTGTCCATGTGATCTCCTATGGCATTATCCAGCTGGTGCAGGAATGCTTCTCCTCTCTCTTTGTCCAGTTGTGCCAGAGAAAGATGGGAGATGGAAATGGCTGTTTGTCCAAAGCAGAGAAGACCCAAGTCTCTGTCACCTCTCTCTCTGCACAGCCACTTACATTAGCACACAGGACCTGTAAGATTTCTCACCATCCTGATCTTTGCTGGTGGCAGTGATCCTCCAAAATGTGGAGCAATAGGGAATTTATCTCTTCTGCAGTGACCAAGTGTTCACACCCTCTCACCAGGCTCTTCCAGCTAAGCCAAACACATCCCTGTCTGCAGACACAGATTTGGCTCCTTGGTGCATTCTCCAACCAACCCTGTCTTCCCTGAGTGAAGTCATTTCATCATCTCCCATTTTCCAGGTTGGACTTTGCAACCTATTAATTCCAAAGCCACCTTCAAATGGTGTAAAACAAGTTTCTCTTCTTATTTCCAGCTCCCAGACATTTCATCCATCAGATAGCTACAGTGAGAAATTAGACATCAGATAACATTTGTTTTGGCTTAATATGTGTTTGTTCAAATGTTAAAATCTCAGCCTGTACTTAATTTTAACCTATTTTGTCTTTTGTCCATAGCTCTGACATGTGTTATAGCAGGCTTTTTAGGACTGTAGGGAAAAAAGCATATTGATGCTGTTCAGTTGTGACTTTTAGCATGATAGAGGTGTGAGCATGAGAGCCTGGATCATGTTTCTGAAGTAAGATCTGTGTTATGTGTGTATTGATTTGGTAGAGAATATGTGCAATTCCACAGGAACACACCATTCATATTTTCTTCTCAGTCAATGTGGTGCCAAGATCAAACTGGTGTTTGAAGACAATCTTGTATGTTGAGCCAAGGGGTTGGAGTCAATGATCTTTACAGGACCTTCCAACCCAAGATACTCTGATTCTATGGTTCTATGCCTAGAGAGACTCATTGACCAAGAGAGATTTCTATATCCCAGCAAGATTTTGCCATTTAATAGGACATGCTCCACATCAGGATGAACAAGAGATCACTCAGAGCAGCTACAAGCAGCATTTTATCTGCGGAATAAGCCTTAGCCTGGCACAGGAGCACTGTCATGGGATGCAGGATCCCAGTGCACAAACTCTGTGCAAATATTTTTATTTAAACTGTACTTTTGCAAGATGTGAACTATTGTTGCTGGATTATGGTTTGTTGTGTTTTTTTCCTCTTTTAAGTGTAGAGTGGTGTTTCAAAGAAGGCAGCTTTCTGTCTTATATGCATGGGGAATAACAAAAATTTTAAAAGAAGGAAATTAAAATAAGACAAAGTCATTTCAATTTCCTAGCCATGGTGGCACAATAATCATTATATCAAAATGATGTAATCGTTGTAATAATGGTTACTATTATTAGAAATTCCTGAGCTATTTTAAATAAGACTATTGGCACCATTACCCCTGTTTGTAAGGCAGAGAACTGAGACAGAGGAGAAGGATGTGACTTGTCCCAGGCTGTCCCCCAGTGACAGCAGGTAGCAGAGCTTTTTATGGCTCCCTCTAAGAACTTCCTTGCCCCAGCAAGGAGTGGATTTGACCATTTGGTGCCAAGGACTCAACATCCATGCTGCTCCATGTTCGAGGGCCTTCACTCTGGAGCAGCTCCAGTCCATGTCTGAGGACAGAACTTTCCTTGACTCCTGGAGCTCATGAGGTGCACTCCTGACCCACTATTTGCCAAGCCATGCCCAGGATTTAGGCGGAAAGCAGCTCATGGCCAGGACTGTATCAGGGTTGCTATGATATATGAAGGCTGAGGCAGCATTTTGCAGTGTCTCCAATGCAGGAGTTTATTTTTTACTTTTTTTTTTAATGTTTCTGTCCCATTTTGCTTTTTTGTGTTTCTTGAAAGCCCTGCTGATGGACTGTGACAAATGCCACAGTAATTTGTAATTTGGAGGCAGAGGGAGCCCCTGGGAAACTGTGACTTGTGTAGTGGATGCTGGACAATGTCCTTTAGGCTACCAGGCTCAGCAATGCTCCTGCTCTGTGGCAAGGGAAGGAATTTTCCTCAATACACAAAGGGTGCTGATCCAGCTGTGAGAAACAGCTGTTTCTCTTGGTTGCTGGTAAACATTGTATAGAAAAGGACTGTTGAGTGTGGTCTGAGCATTTTTCACTGCTTTTTCAATAACTGCAGTATATGAAGTTGCAATCTCAGCTACTCAAGCATAGGTGAAAAATGCCTACCCTGTAAAAAATCAATTTAACTAAATCCAATCATGATATACACAGCAAAGACCAGTCCTTGGAGGTTTCTACACGCTGCCATAACTTCAGGCTAAACAAGTCTGAACCAAGAAGTGTTTTGTCCCAAGACTGTATATTTTATGGGAAGTTGATGCTTATTTTCCATGGGAAGCTAATTTTTCCAAAGGACAGTTTCAGCCTGGCAGCTCAGCACAGTGCTGCTGTGACAAGCTGCTCTTTTAGCAGTGCTGACAGATTTTTTTGAGAAATATTTATTTTTTCAGCTAAGTCATGAGGCCGGTGACAGGTACATCGTGGAATGAAACAGAATGCATGGAAGCACACAAGAAAACATGGAAGTTGGAGCACAGCCTTTTTCACCAACATAGGACACATGTCGAAGCCACATTTGTGCAGTTCAGTAGAAAGGCATTAATTATGGTGCAGTATTTTGCTGACCAAAATAAAGATCCTGAATGGAAAAGTTTGTGTCAGGTAGACTCAGAGGTTATTTTTTGGGAAGATTTTTTTTTTGCCAGTATGTAAGATGTGAATGATTTTGCTTGATCCAGACTTGCATTTTTTAGGCTAAAATATATATATACCAAGGGAAAAATACCTTCCACCTCCAATCCTGACCTTTGGGAGAGAGAAAGATTTGATACCAGTGAAAAAAAGCTCCTGTTCAGCTTTTAACCAGGCTGACACATCTGAAGGTTAAATGCATCTCAAAATAGAGAATTAAGTTGAAAGCAATTCAAGAGGCTGAAAGGCACAGTCACACAAATTACATGTCTTCTGGAACTATTGCCTTTCAAAGTGTCTTATTCTGGCAAGTATGAAATGAGACATCTGAGCTTGAACAGTTACTCAAAATACTGTCTAATAAAATGGATTTCTCAGATGAATCAGGCCATAAACATCTCATGATGCATTGCCTGGCATATTGATTTCTCCTTCCTCAGTTTCCCCATGTACCACGAGGCCTCAGGCAGTTCCAGCTGCAGTGGTGCTCCCTGGGAAACAATGACTAGAAATAACCTCATGATTGCACATCCCAGAGAACTTTTCTGAAGATACCTTCCAAGCAAATGGATATCAGTCACTGAGAGATGCCCAGAACCAACAGATAAATAACACTAAGTGTACCCAGTCACAAAGATCAGCTTCAGAGCACCAGCTCATCCCAAATCCCTTCCCATAAGCTGCCAGTGACCCCAATCATTAGTCTCCCACAAAATTCCATCTCATGGATGGAAACTGACATGTGCTTTCTACTTTTTATTTTTGCTGCTGAATATGGCCAATTCATCCACAAAATTCTCTGTGGGCATAAGAGACTAATTGTATCCAATGTTATAGTCCCCTTGTGCACGGCAGATTATTTCAGCACTGGTAACAGTTTATGCATAACCACAAATCCTCAGGGAACAGAATTCAAGAGATACTAAATGATCAGAGATCTCTGGAAACTGATCTGGATTTTGAATCACTGGCTTGTAAGAAGACCATCTCTTTAATTAAAAAAAGGAAACTTTCAAAACTTAATGTGAATGAATATTTATAAAAAACTTCCCTCTAGTCCCCTAATCATAAATTGCTGTAAATTTATAGCAGCATTGCAAAAATAGTTACATACCAAATTGGCCACCAGCTGAATTTAGGACCTTTCACTCTGTGAGGGCTGAAAATTGTAACACACAAAGCGTTGTTTGTAACTGCTGAATTGGTTCATACTCTGCTGTATTGACTTCACACAGCTGCTGCTTGGAAAATCATTCAGGCATATTGGAAAAGCAATGAAGTCAGCTGTTAAACATGATGCAGGTTTTACAGGACACAATTGATTAGGCAATTGCATTGGTTGTTTGTCAATGAGGCACCAGAAAGTAGCTGAGTTCATGAACAGGTGAATACATTTCTCACCACTCAGGAAGTCTGGTGTGCACAGCATAATCAATTTTTTATGTCTCTTGGTACAGGTATAAAAGTGGCGGCAAGTAGGGTCCTGTGCCTTTCCATTTGTGCAGCCTTGAAGATAGGACCCTTCTCTCTGACCCATGGCTACGCCCATACTGGAAGTTTAAATGAAACACAGTCATTCACTCTGTGAAGTCACAAAAATGGTCCTTTGTGAAGTTTCACCCTGTGCCAATTACAGCTTTCCCAGGTGATGCCCCAGGATGACTGGGGAGGTAGAGCACTCTAGAAGCTGTTCCCAGCAGGCAGCTGGTCCTGGGGCCAGGGACATCCCCAGGGTCATTTCCTTTACTGGTACAGGCACAGCTTCAGCAGGTTTCCAAATGGTGTAGAAACGTCATGCTGGGGCCTGCAGGATCCTGGAACTGTAAAATGATATATTTTCTGCAGAATGACTTCCACGCATTCTCCAGGCTCATCAGATTGTACCAGGAATGTGGCAGGTTGTCCCAACAGAACATAATATTACTGTTGCACTGACCCCTTGAAAGCCCTGAAGTGCAAAATACTTTGCAAACGTATTGCTAAAAGAATGTTCCCACCTCTAAAATATTTATAATATAAGCAGGACAAGAACCAACATGGATATAGATGGACAGGAAGCAATGAGATTATCTTGGAAGGCACCTCAGGAAAGGCACTGCTCAGCTGTAAGCACTGCCACACTTTTTGTGGCATGGCAGGGTTTATTTTCCAAAATGTGGAGAGACGTTTTCATGTCTGAGCAAGGGTATCATGATGCTTGTAGACCAATTTTCTCAAATAAAGCAAAGCATGCTGAGATGCATAAAGGAATTAAGGAAGAACTGTTGATGCAAAACTCTTCTCTCCCCTAAACAGGCAAATGTCAGGACACACCACCTGGGACACCATGTTCTCGGTCTCTCCCTACATTTTATAGCAAATGCTTTACATTTACACATTTTTTTCCTTTTCCTGGCAGCCCTGCCAACTCCCTGCTGTGTTCTGTTCCTCTTTTGCCTCATCACCACCAGTGATGGAGGCCAAACACTCTTCATTATGTACAACCTCATGATGTCCAGATTTAGTCCTTGCTGACGTTTTTGCAGCTCCATTACTTCAGATGGGCTTAGACAAGTCCAGCAAAACATAACTGCCTCTGAGGATGCAGCCATGACTCAGTGTTTGAGAAGACAGCAGAACTCAGAGACACAGCACTTGGAAACATGTAATGAGATAACTTTTTAAAGTATAACCCTAACTCTCACTTTTGCAGAGTAAGGCAAACCCTTCAGTTTCAATTGTTCTTTAATTTCTTCAAAACCAACTTTATAATCATTGATGCCCAACTCTGAGTTTTTCATAGTTAAATACAAATTTATGAACCCTAAAGTTGTAAATTATATTAGTATATCTGTCCCAGAAATCATCTCAAAAGTCCTTCTGACTTAACTCCAGTATAGCTAGTCACCATCAGCTTGTTTTATGTTCCATGGAGAAAAAAAGGAGCTTTAACATCTTGGGTCATTAAATTCATCTGGTGCTTTCTAGCAAAATGAATCTTATCCTAGAAGTCTTATTCTTTCCATGAGGAGAGCCAAGGGCAACTCATCCTGTAGTCTGCACCTAAAGTTAGGTGAAATTCAGTTTATTCAAGAAGTAGCATGACTGAGTTTGGTTATTAAATTTCAGGTTTATTCCTTTAAAGAGCATCAAATTTTTGCTGACTAGAGATGTGACTATCCTGTCACACTTGTGAGCACATATGAGTGGTTTGATATCTTGTTGGTATCTTGATACCTCTCCCCTTCTCCAGTTGTGCTCTTCACCCCAAAGTATTGCTTCCTTTTTCCCATTCCCTTCTGCTTTTTCTGCTAAAAAACAAGAATTTGTGATATTGCTTATCCTGATTAAGCCGGGAATAACCTCATACACAGCTTTCCCAAAGATTTATACTGGTTTTCTCCACTTGTCATTTGAATCCTCAATGAATTCAGCAAACTCCATCTCAGGAGCTAAGAGAGTGAGATATTTCTGGGCAAGTAGGAACTGTGAAGAGAGGTAAAACATCCCCCAAAAAACATGACTAATGCTTTTTATAGAAGGGGTTGGCTCCTCCTACATGCACATAGTCACCCTCTCCTTTAGGGGCCAACATGGATCAAACACTGTAGCTCAATCTATTATTGAACCATGAGGGAAAAGACAAACAATGAAAGTCATTGCAGTGAGTAGGTGGAAGGTCTGAAGGCCTGCCCTTGGAACATCTCTGGAAACCTTCTTACACTCTTCTAAACAGCCATTAGTGAGTTCATGGATGGCACCTGGGGGAAATAAAGAAAATCAGATGAACCACAACAAATCAGTACCATCTATGCATGAGCCAGATGAGAGGGAGCTGCTCTCCCTCCAAGCAGGGTGGATTTATGGCTTCTGGGTGTCTGACCTCACACTGGACACTTGCACAGTGGTGCACTGCCATGGTATTTACAGTCCCTTGCTTCAGCCATGGATAGGCACTGCTGTGCTGACCCAAATCACTGGGAAACATGATATAGGAACACAAACATGTCCTGCTGAATTACTCCTTGATTTTAAAGGTCACCTATTCTTTACTTGAGATGCCATAAAAAGTTGACCTGAACAACTTGATAAATAGCTTCAAATCACAATTGTTTCATAATAAAAGTGCATGAGGTCAGGAGATGAGAAAAGAACTGGAAGCTTTTCACCCTTAGATATGTTGTATGCTGAACTGTACACATAAAAGTTCATTTTGTAATTAACTTTTTTCCAAGTATCCGTCTGACTTTTATTCTCAAATAATTTTTCTAAGTGACATATTTAATGTGTAATAACACATATTGACTTTTTATGAATCTAAGCCAGGATGCAGGACGCCTTCATCTGGTTTCCTCCCCAAACTGCCTTAAAGCCCAATAAATCTGTGACTATTTCCCTTCTGAAGCCTCAGAGGATATAGAATTACTTCACAATTCCTCAAGCCCAGAGCCTTCAGTGTGCCTGATGGAGAGCCAAGATCAGAATGAAATTGCTGTAATTGGAAAGTGAAACAAAAATAGCCCCCTGGAAAGGAGGAAAGCACAATGACAAAAGCAAGTCCCATTTGGAATTGCAGAATGATGGCTATCAGACATCCTGGTGAAGTGTGTGTTTGCCTCAACAAACTGTTCTAACAGTAGTGACTGTCATATGGCTCCCGTCATAACCCATCATTGACAAAAACTCCGTAACAGCATTTGATGTAGTCAGGGCCCAATGTAGTTTACTTTTCTCATTGTACAGTCAGCAGTTCCTTACTTTTCCAGAAAAGGGATAAATTGTGTTTCAGCTTTAATTTTATATAGTCATCCTCCCCACATGGCTGTTTTACTGTGTGATTAGTGTCATATTAAGCTCCCTGCCTGGCACAACTTTTATTGAGCGTTACATTACTGCTGGCTTTGAAGGACAATTTCCTCTGCACTTACAGGTTCAGTCTAAGGGAAGCAAGGAGCTGCTCTGGCCACTGCCCACCTTTGCAAGGATCTGTGACTGCAATACACTGTGCAGTGTGCACACTTTCAGTTTCCAACACCCAAAGAACAGGTTTTTGCTGCTGTCCTCCACCCTTTTCTAACTATGGAGAAATAAAAGCAATGTGCTTGGCCACTCACTCTTTCACATGTTTGTGTTCACATGAGGATCAAAGCGTATTTGCATAAATCCAATGTCTGCTCAAAACCACCTTCTCCTAGTCTCCCATGCAAGGAATTTCCAAGGGCAGAGGCTGTTAATTTTAGGTTTTTCTGTGCATAGCAACAGAGATGGAGCTCAGGCAAAGTGCTTAGCAGAAGTCCCCATATATAAGGACTCAAATATGTGCCTTAATGATCCAGGTTTTTTACAGCTTATTGCCCTGTATCTATTTGCAGACACACTACTGGCAGAATTTTGAGGAAAGATGGTTTTTGTGATATGTTAAACAGCTTGGTATTAGAAAGAAATGAAGATTATCTTTCTTCAGTAAGATCATAACATGATAGTGGTGCTCAGGGAGATGTCTGGTGTTGCAAAAATGAAGGTAATGTATCCATCACTGTGAGAATCTACCCCAGGAGTCCACCATCCCTGAATATCCTGATCTGCCATCCAGATCTATGGTTAGGTCTGTGGCTGTGTCACATTAGGGTCTTTTCAGGCACTTCAAGGCCTCACTGCACACCCAGATGATGCTGCACAGATACCCTGCATGCCACTGTTCTACTCACTGGATCTACAGCCCTTCCTCTAAACAGAAGGAAAATTACTCAGTTTAAGAATGCCTTTATAAAATTCACTTTACTTAACATCCTTATATATTAAAAGCAATATTTATAGGCATATCACTGAGGTTTAACAATCCCTCTCCTTTCTGCTGTATGCTCCAAGCTTTACAGAAGCTAAACCATTAAAATATGTGTTTCTCTCACAGCATGGACACTTGGCTCTAAGCATTACTTAAAGGACATGGGTAAACACAGGAAAAGATGTCCCAGCAGGAGGGAAGTGATTGTGGGGACAGTATGTTCTGAGAGCAATTCAGGTTACAGAGGAGGTAGTGGCAGATAATGAGTTGTTTTATTTAAATAGTCAGCAGGTTTCAGTCCAGAGAACAATGGAGTCTGCTCCCACAGTGCTGCTGTACGCATGCGGGGAGCTTCATTTGGTCAAGCCAACAGAGACAAGAAAAAGGCAGATAACATCTCTGAGAGAGGCACTGGGGCTGAGAGATTGGCCCTGGTTCTCCTTTTGCCCACAGCTCAGAAAGTCACTTAAGGTGAGTGGCAATACTCCATGGTAAAGCTGGAAAGCAGCGAGGCAAGTTTGGGCTTTTCCAGCCTCGGGGTAGTTCTTATTTTTCATTTAAACACCTGTGAGGTTCTCAGGCCAAGATCTGTAGCCATGCTGGGTGAGGAGGGAGACATGGCACAGGAACTGGAAAGGGCAGTGAAGCACCCAAATCTTGATGGGAATCCAGCCCTTGGCTGTGCAGGGGTATGAAAAAGGGTTCAGCAGCAAATGGACAAGAAGAGGCATTTCTAGGGAAGAATGGGACTAATCTCCTCTAAACAGTCTTTTTCTTTCTGCCTTCTTATTTCTCTGTTGATCCCACCTTTCCTTTCTTTCCATATCTATCTCTATCTCCATCTCCAGCCTCACTTCCATCTGCATGCCCTCGGGGCAGCCCACAGTCTCTGCCCACACTCTTCACTGCCTTATTGAAGCAGCTTCCAGCATCAGTGGCTCTGCCCAAGCCACAGGCAGGTGTGCCCTGCACAACTGAGCTTGGACTTTGATTCCTGGTACACCTCTGGCATCAGCACATCCCACCCACTAAAGTTCCATGGATTTTAGGCCCCCTCTGTCAGGAATGAGGATTTGGAAGAGGATCAATTTGCCAATTGACTAGTCTTTTAAGAAAAGCAGGTACACTGGTGGACACAGAGGTACTTCTTCAGGTCTTGAGGGAACTTAGCAGCACACTTCAAAACTCAGCAGGAGCTGGGAGCAATTCCTGTCTTCTTCCATCCAGTTTAGCTTAATTACAGGAAAGGATTTGAGACAAAAAGGTGTGTCTTTACCAAGTGAGGCAAAAAGTTCATAAGCCCTTGTGAGAGACAAAATCACCCATGGATCCAAGAAAATAATCTGGAGAGGAATTGTAGGGAAAAGAGTCTCCACCTCCATGAAATTTGTGATTTTCAGTATCCAGTTGAGTAGTTAATGTAGTTTACATAAATGAACTCCCATACTGATTACATCTGCTCATAGCAGTATCCCAATCCTATCTGTTTTCTAGGAAGATGTTTTACTTACAGGGAGAGTGTTTCAAGTAATTTCCCATCATTTGGTTAACCTGAGAGAACACTCCTTAAGAAAAGCAATAAGCCATTCTCCATGTTTCCCTGGGGACAAGAAGAGGAGGGTTGACCCTGCAAGTAGAAAGATTCCAGATAGGTATTAGGAGAAAGGCCAATGGCTGAATTTGGGCAAGGCATGTAGTGCCTAGATTTTCAGGAGATTTTCAAAGAGATTAGAGAAATCTCTGTAAGAAGTTGGCCAGGTCTAACTGATCTTGCCTTGGGGCAGGGAAAGATGAAATGCCTTTTGAAGCTCTCTTCCAGCCTTGCTTTCTATTTCTCCACCTACAAAATATTTTTAAACAACTGTGATGTCTTTCTTTGCTGTGTTCCAGCAAAGAAAGCAGTTGGGAATCTGTCTGTCCAGCCTGCAGAAAGTTGCCTTTCAAACCTTTGAACACATGAGCTGGCTGCCATCCATTTTGACTAAGACTCTCAGAGAGGAGATGGGTAACTCACAGTCCAAAGAGATTTCCAGCCAGCAGGGGTGTTCTTGGATGTGGGGAGCTCCTCAGGGAGTGAGAAACATTTGTGTGTTTCGCAGATACCACCAAAAAGCCTCCCTAGGGGTGAACAATTATGGTGCCTATGAGTGAGTGAGGTTTATGATCAACAAAATTGATTGGGGTAGTTCTCAGAGAAGCAAATACAAGATGAAAGGGTCTATCTCATATTACCAACCACCCAACCCGAGTGCGCCAACGCTGACAGGCACCCTTTGGAAACACATAGAATTCAATTATTTTGCCTGAATTACCACATCCATGGCAAATTACAGACTGTCTATTGAAAAATATCTCTCCTCAATCCTTCCATTTTTTTGTTCTTCAGTTATGTTTATTTCAGTTATGTTCCCAGCATTTTTCCCTCCTGGCAAAGGCCCAGTGTTTTTTGGGAAGGACTAAAGATAGGCTTTATCTCCACAGAATGATATTTAGTGGTTGGAGAAGGTTGCAATTAGACAGTGCGGTCTTCGATTCCACTGCAGACCTGTGATATCAAGCTTTCAGCATGACCTACAATATTGGATCCAGATCTTAGCCTTGCCAGACCAAAGCAGTGCAGAAAATCTGACTGCTGTTGGAGGCAAGTGATAGGGGCTGTGTGGTTGCAGGCTATCAGAAGCTGCTCCTTATCTGGAGTGTCTTCAAGGGGCTTGGGGAGGGATGGAGGAATTTACTGACTTTAAACTCTAATGGACAGGAGAATCCATTTCTGCCCATAAATGCACAAGAGGACCAGGGCCAGAAGCCTGAAAGTGAAGTGCAGATCATACTTTGCTGAAAACAGGGAAGCTCTGCCCAGAGGCACCAGCTTGGCTGTCAAAAGCTGTGCAAGTGTGTTAGCTCAGCAACCCACCTCAGGCAAAAAACAGGGGTGTTTAAAACTCTCCAACCTTTCCAAACAGTGTAGAGAGTCTAGAGATGGAGCCAAAAATTTTAAGCAGAGATGTAAATACCTGCTCCTTTTCTCATTACTCTTGCACATTTGAGACTTGATTTTTGTGTTTCATTCTGCAATGTCTTCATTCTTGATGGCCACAGGAGACGTCACTTAAAACCTGTGCTCACCATGATACACATCCCACAGCAAACATTTCATGGCCTGGAGAGGTGAGCTGGGAGCTCATGATTAGAAATCACTGACCTTCTTGGGCAGAACAGGGACATGTCAGAGTAGGTGCTGTCCCACTAACTCATGCCTCTGGTGCCTGTGCTGGGACCTGTCCTGTGTCTTGTGGGGAGGGGCAAACACACCTCTGCCAGTACTGTACTGTCTAATCATTTCCCAGCTTTTGAAGTGTTTATCATCATATCACTTTAATATGGGGTTAGAGGTGAGAAATTGAGGCACAAAGTCTTAGGTCAGGTTTCAAAAAGATTATGAATGGATAGACACTTTGTCTCCATTTTAAAAATCCTGTTCCACAGAAGTTTCCGAAGAAGGTTATGATAGAAGAGGGATTTTTGCTCCCAAAACCCTCTCTAAAGGCACAGCACTACTCCTGACTTTTAAAGGCTTTTTTATCATTTTAGTTTTGGGAAATTAGTGTCCTAGACTTCGAAACATCTACAAAATCATATAAATATATCTGAACCCAATGACACCCACAAATCAAATGGAGTTTTCTAATACTATAGTTAAGGTTTCCTTAGCACACATGCCACTATGATATGTGTCTCTCACTGCACATGAAAAGGTCTGGAGAGAAAAAAAGAAAATTTAGTAAAAACCAGACAAATTAAACAAGAGCCACAGAATTATTTTGGTAGTATCTAAACTATTTAAACTCCATTACATTACATAATGAGAGACTGTTCCATTTATTTCTTTTTTCCACAAGTAACCAGGTTTTCTAAATCCTAACTCAGATTCCCTCTATACAATCACAGCTCTCTTTAACAATACTGTTACATGTAAAACAAGTAAAGGAAAAAAAGGATTGAACAAAGTTATTAAGAAAGGTAAACTTTTTAATCCATAATCTGTGCAGGCTGTATTATTTCTTGATGGCCAGAGCCTTGTCTGAAAGCATACAGAAGGGATGAATGAACCCCATAGAAAAGTTTTGGTTCAATCAGTTCGGCTTTCAAAGCCAGATGAAACCTGAAAAAGTTTCATTTACTTCAGGGAATTTGTGAAGAGAGAGATTCTCACCAAAGACAGCAATTTTACATTAACCTTTAGGTCAGACCAATGTTGCATTATTAGCATTATTTAATTAACAAAATTCATGCTTTGAAACTTTAAATATTTGCAAATTCATACCCTATAATGACTTTCCTTCATTACTATTTATCTAGGGCTGGAGTCAGCCTGTAGCAGCTCTTATTTCCTGCCACAAGAGCAGCTGGGGGAAACAATCCAGTCACTTTCTTTAGGTGTTTAAATGGGAGCAGAGCTCCTCCAAAAATCTGGCTCCAATTATGAGCACTATGTGCTTTGAAAATCTGACCCTCACCTTCAGTGTCAGCGAGACGTTTCCCAAACAAGCCTGATGATAATGCAGAGTCATACAGGCAGAGCTCTCCTGGCATACACACAGGACCCTGGGGTGGGATCACACCTCTCCACGCCACCAGCCAGTGGGGGTTAGCAGGGCTGGGCAGCACAGGCACAGCAACCAGCAAAGACCTCCAGCTGGCCACCAGATCCATGCCAATTTGCCACCAAAATTATAATTTTATATTATCATTTTGAAAGAACACACGCAAACTGTGTTGTTTAACTTAAAGGATTTTTTTGTTTTTCCTTGTGCAAGTGACTCCTTCACCTTTGTTCTCATTGCTTTGGATGGCCTGAAGGAAAACACTTTACCTCTCTCCAGGTCTGTTCTGTTGATGTTTAAAAGGGAAAGTAATGCTGATGTGCTTTGCAAGTGCTTGGAGATTAAAATGCTTACACTCCTGACAGATGGAGAGAGTTTATGAGTTTGTACACAGGAGCTAATAAAGCTTTCAGTACCCCACCCTGCCACCCTGTACCTGCAACACTTGGGAAAATACCCACTGATAGTTTTTTGAAGTAGTGTTTCTCATATCAATCCATCTACTTGCCAACTCTTTGTGACCACAGGGAAGTAATTGAAACATGCATGACTGGTTCCTGTGAGTACAGCAGCAGCAGGAAATTAATCTGGGTAATGACATCTCATAAATACCGTACGAAGCTCAAAAATCACCATTTTGCTGTCCCTTTCCTCTGCCTCTTCCTCCTGTACCAGAGTCACATGGCAAATCTGTAGATGAGTTTCATCCTCCATCCTGGTATGAGTGTGATCAGGTTTTAGGGGGAAGCAGAGAAGGGCAGCAGAAGGCTTGGCTCATCATTGTGCCACAACACAGTGGCAAAAGCAGTGCCAGGAAGGAGGTGGTGAGTTTTGCATAGACACACTGTGAGAACTGCCCATTAAATGGAGTGGCAAATGAATCAGATAGATGCACTTTCTCTGGAAAAGCCATGCTTCTCCTGTAGGTTTTAATAAGGCCCTCTAGAGCTGGCACCCCAGAGATGGGGCTGCACTTTCTCCTGCCAGTGCCAGAGCTTGCAGGGAGGCCTGCATGGATGTGCACCTACATGCACCCTTTGCTGTGCAGGCTGTCCCTGCATCCATCCTTGCCATCCTGCCTCTGGAATCCCCCCCATCTGCTTCCAAGAGCCAGCAGTGCTCACACTTCGGTGGGAAGCACAAGAAACCCTCTAGTGGACACTTAGAGGGAGCAGGTTTGGGCTCCAAAGTGTGAATATTTTCATTGCTTTTTGGATTTTATGCCATTTTGGTCTTGAAAGGACTGTTCTCTAGGGAGGCACCTACATCCTTATCATGTGAGTGGTTTTTATTTTGCTTTCATCCACAACTCGTGCCAATGCCTTGAGCTGTGCACAGATACTTGTTTCACCAGGGTTGGAAGCTGTGCCATGGGTACTGAAGGCCAAGAATTATAGAATCATTAAGGTTGGGAAAGAATTCTACCATCATCAAGTACAAAAATTAACTGAGCACCAGCCTGTTCACCACTGAACGATGTCCCCCAGGTGCCCCATTCACACAGACTTTTTGAACACTTCCACATATGGTGATTCTACCACTTCCCTGGGGAGCCTCTTCCACCCTTTCAATGAAGAAACTTTCTCTACTATCTGACCTAAATCTCTCCTGGTGCAGTTTGAGACCATTTCCTCTTTTCTTATTTCTTGTCACTTGGAGGAAGAGGCCAACCCCCACCTCACTAGAACCTCCTGTCAGGGCGTTGTAGAGAGCGAGAAGGTCCCCATGAGCCTCCTTTTTTCTCCAGGCTGAACACCCCCAGATACCTCAGCCATTCCTCATAAAACCTGTACTCCAGTTCCATTCCTTACTTACCTGGGACATGCTCCAGGACCTCCACGTCTTTCTTGTCATGCAGGGCACAAAACTGGACACAGAATTTGAGGTGCAGCCAGAGGCCAATATCCAGGTGGCAACTTGGAGACCTGGGCTGTTCTCTATTAGCTGTAGACTAAACATTTTTAGAGCTATTCAGGCATGTAACTACATAAGTACCCAAGATTTCCCCTCTGCATCCCTTCAAATCCGAATACCTTGGAGATTTTCCTGAAAATCTTTTAGTAGTTTTAGAGCCTTTGTAACTCATTCAGTCCTAGGTAAGAGTCTTGCCAGGGTTCCAGGCTGAAGCATTATCTCTCAGGCCAATAGTAAGAGCTGGATAGGATAAGGATTTCATTGTATGAAGTTTCTAGTATTGCAAAGCCCAGCTTTTCCTGGTCATTTGAATTCCTGCAGATTTTATTTTTGGCTGAGCAGGATATTCTTTACTGTGAGATACATTTGTCTGAGGTGCTGCTTCATCAGCCTAAAGCCCTCCTAGAAAAGCCATGACTTAATACTGAGGACAAATGCAAAATCTGCAAGTTTGACTTTCCTTTCTGCAGGAGGGAGCTGGTAATGGGCAACACCACAGCTCAGCCCTCTTATCCTGCAGAAGAGATGATGTAAAGGGCCACTGCTTTGGACACTGCAGAGGCTGCACAAAGATGCCAGGTCAGTTTTAGGCTGGTCTCTCAGAGAGTTGCACAGCTGTCCTCATGTGCAAGTCAATACACCTCCTCTATTCCAGCAGCAGATGAAGAGCTGGGAGTTTCTTTGGATGTCCTTGTCCATGATACACCCTACACAGTCCTTGAAGCAAAAAAAGAACCAGGAGGCATCCAGATAGAGGTGTCACTGGTAGAGCCTTGGCAGGGCCCAGAGGTGCTGGAACAGTGTGCTGGGGGTGCTGCTGGAGGAAGGAGAGGTTGAAGCAGAAGATAATGGATGTTCCAAGTACAGCTTCAAGATTTGCCAGTTTTTGGTAACCTCAATACCCTTCTGTTCAGTGCCCTTTCCAGAGCTGACCCTGAGTGCCAGGCTAGCTCAGCAAAGGGCTCTTGGCTTGAGGCTCCCCAGGGAGATAGAGCTGAGCCTCCTGGTGTGCAAAACCTCATTCTCCTGATGCCCATTAAAACCAGACTCCCAAAGCACAGCTGGGAGATGATACTTTGCATGGCCACTCTTCCATCTGGCTGCCCACCTGAACTCTTTTTCAGGGGTTTAGTCACCCAAGGTCCTTTGACTTAGAGAGTGCAAACGTTCCTTTTTCCATCTCTGGGGGCACTCCTGCCTTCCCCAAGCCATGTGGGGGGACAAGGGCCTATTTCAACTCTTTTGAATACAACTGCTCCAGCGTAGGAAGAGTATTTAAACTGCTTTGCAGTAGTGAGTCAGACACAGTACAGCACCACACCTCTGCTCTATGGCTGGGGCTCCTCTAGAGGAAGCAAAAGATGTTTTTTCCTCTTTGTTCCTGAATTTTATCCTATTCCTATTTTAAGCAAATACATAGGCTAGTCCAAGTAGGTACAGCAGCCTGCTGCACCAGAGCAGACTTAACAGGGGTCTCTTAGTTTTGCAAAGGCATTAAGGTGGCGAGTGAGCTGCCATGGCTCAGTGAGAACCTTAGAAAGGATGCTTGTCACATATAAAATAATGTTAACAAATTAGAGCAATTAAATTTAGGATGTGGTATGTCAGAAACCAAAGAAAAATGCAGCTGCTGGCATCACATTGGGGTGCATTTGTCACATAATGTCAAGGGGAATCCCTATAGATAGAGGGATCTTTCACTGTGCACAGAAAATGAGACTTTCATGGTCCTCACAGGTTATAAATGGGACCGTTGTTGGCTTTCTCCATGCAAAGCTTGCCTACTCCCCAACAAAATCCCAACAATCCCAGAAAAAAATTCACTCAAGTAGATTATTTCCCCATTGAGACCCACTTTTCAGGCACAGCCATGTTCTCTCCCAGCCCGTGCTGCAGTCAAAGTGCCTTTTGTATGTCCCTCCAAAATAGTTTATTCTTCTTTAGCAAACAACATCATTTAGCACTAGCTGAAGGAGCTGAGCGGTCTCGAGTTAGGAAAACCAGATGTATTTGAATCATCTGTCAAAATCAGAGGCCAACACTTGCTCTATGGCAAGGTAATGAAAAGAGTCACTCATTCATTAATAGTGTGGAGCCATAGGAGCGCTGCAAATCACGGGGTGGGATATTGTATGAATGTGTCAATGTTACTGATATCCAGGGGCCCGTTACTGAAACATGCACTGATGAAAGGCTTCATGTGTGCACTCAGAAACAAGCCAATAAAGTCCTGCTCCTTGCAGGAAAACAAAAACAAGATCTGAAAAGGCAGCACAGAGTTAGAACAACAGTCTCCTGTTACCTTTTTGCTATCACTGGAGCAAGACACTGGACTTGGGAGACCTTTTTTTTATTATTTTTCTAAACATTTTTCACAGACTTAACAGCCTACCTCCAAGGTCATGCCATCAAGAGGCCAAAGTGATGACTCAGATGCCATCAGTGAGTTTAACACCCTGTCTTGTGCTGTTATTTATTGCTGGTTTTATAGCTGTGTTTTTGAGGCCCCAGCTGAGGCAGAGCCTCCGTGCATGAAGTCTTATACAAACACCCAAGAAGGACAGCCCTGGCCAAGGGCTCACAGTCTGTAAAAGGGGGCTGCAAAGTGCCTCTGGGGTATGGGCAGTGGCACACAGAACATTTCCAGGAGACACACAGAATCATCTCTGCAGCATGGGGGAGACACTTGTGCAGCCGAGAAATCACCACCAAAATGACGAATGGGAGTACCAGTGAGAGGGAATGTACAGGGGAAACACTTGGAGCCATTGGCCAGAAGTCTGCAGTCAGAGACAGATTAGACACAGCCTTGTGTTTGTGCAATGGATTGAGGGCATTTTCTGCTCCATCTGGTGAGCTGAACTTTGATTTCTCTGGTCTGAATGCTGTGACCAACGGTGAGAAAGGTGATGAAGGACATGCCCAAGGTCACACTGAATTAGAGGTTCAGACAGGAATAAAATTCCTCAGCCCCATCTAGATGCCAAGGCAAATAGTGCTGGAGGATGCAGATGGCCATTAATAAACACCTCATGATATTCTTACAGGATTTGAATGGTCTCCTGATGAAAAGATTAGAAAATGTACAGAATCAGATCTGTAGCTAACACCCGTCAGAAAAGCCAGCTTCTCTGGATTTAGCTGTCAAAACTTGACACCAGGCTACACCAACGGAGGATTTGGCCCTCTATTCTTGAGAAGCTAATTACAATGGAAGAATGTGCATACATTTAGGCAGCTTGCTCTTTTTGTATTTTAAGATCAAGATTCGTTCCAGATTGGTAATTAAGTTTAGCTCTTTCAGTGACAGGAACTGCTCTGACAGCTGCAAATCATAATAATATACATTTGTGTACATTTGTGCCTACATGCTTGTGCATTTTTGCTGTTGTAGCTAAGAATACAGTCAGTGACTTATGTACATTATGCTGTATCTTGAAATTGTTTTTGCAAACAGACAGTGCTTGCATGGTGAAGAGGGCTGTGCTCTGCTAAAGACATCTTCAACTTCCACAAAGAAAACACTGTCCAGATATGAACATCACCACCAAGGCCTGATCAGGCCTAACATTAGCCCAGGGCTACAAGCCCAAACTTAAGTGGTTGTTTCTCCTCACATGCTGCCTTCATGCTGCAGTGCATGCCCACACTGCTCTGGGGGAGTTAGTTCCAGCGGACTGGGGATATTCTCCTGGGTGTAGGCTTGGAGGCTGGGGGAGGCATGAAAGAGTTATTAGGAGCTGAGAAATGCAGTCCACATCTTGCCGGGAGTGGTGGCAGATTGTTAAGTGAAAGCAAAAGAAACACTCCTAGGCGCTGCATCCTGCTGGGGCAGCTTGTCCCAGCTGGTAGCACCAGCTAACCAGGATTGCATTCTCAGTGGGGGCAAGGAAAAGGTTGGGAGCAGCTCCTGAGCTGGGGCTTGTGGTAGCCCCGATGTAAGGACGCATCTGAAAGAGCCCACCCGCCTTCTCAAACGTGCTGCAAGGCTTACACTTGTGTTTGGATGCTGATCACAAGTAGAAATGCCATCAAAATGTTGCTTTAGTTCTGGAAATTCAGCATAATTCAAAGAGGGTTTTATGACACTGCCAGCCCCAACTCCATTGATGGAAATCAAAGCTTCCCAAAAACCGAACTACAAGTGACAGTGTGCCAGGTTTAGTCCTCTTAGGTGGTGGCTTGCTGAGTCTAATATGTTGGCACACAGCAGAGATTCTCCACAGCTTCCGATTTGGCTCTAGGGACTGATGGCCACATCCTTGAACCCCACACAACCCAGTCTTCTCGTCTCTGATAGATCCACATGATAAAATCCAGCTTTCATGGAATTTATTTTCATCCCTCTAATGAAAGTGTTTTGATTCAGTTTGCAGCATAGTTTAGAGAGCAGGAAATTTAAAACCAGCTCAATGTGCTGTCAGTTTGAACACAGTGGTTTGCTGTCAGCCCACCCAAATGGGGTGCGGGCTGGTGAGTGTGGAAAAGGCAGTTTGGGGGCTTCAGAAACATTTTCCTCACTGTTGCAGTGATTCCTTCTCAAAGAGCAGTCATCTAAAATCCTCTCCCTAGCTGTGGCTGAAAGCCTGTTGAGCAATTCAGTATTTCCAAAAACTTGACTGAGATACTACTGCAGGCTCAAAAACTGCAAGTAAAATGCAGCACAACTGCTCAAATAGGAAAACTGCAGTGTTTATAATATGTATCAATTAGATTGGTATTTTTAAAAACTTTTGTCATTTACCGTGTTGATCAGGCCTTTCTTTCAGGCTCTACATGTTGCTCTTAAAGGGTTGTCCTCAGCAAGTCACAGAGTTGGGGGCATGAAGTTGATTCACAGAGCTGAGTTGTGGTAGGTGAAGGAGGATGTGTAGGAGCTGAGTCTCCAAAAACACTTCTAGAATGCATGGGACATGGCCATGGTTACTGGTGCTGGACTGTTGGAGAGCTAAGCCCAGACTGTTTGAGGAACTAACCTGGGAATTATTTTCTGAATGTGTCCTGCTGGACCTGAGCACAGCTGGAGAAGAGAAACAAGAATTCCCCAAACTTGCTTGGTCACAGACAAGTAGGAAAGCACAGCACAAATCCTGCTCTGCATCTGCCAGAAGAGGGATTTGAATCTGAATCCAAAACTGTGGGAAGCACCAGGCTGTTATATGTAAAGTGAGGGGTGAGGTCACCTGGTGGGGAACACATCCTCCTGCTTCTGCTGGGGTGAAAAAGGATATACTCAGGCTTCCCCACAAAAGCATCTGCTGTAGATTTCAGCCCCTATCAGGCATCTCCCTCCAGCCCAGAATTAAGCACTTTGTCTCCCTGAGCAGTACAGAGGTGGCATCACACAGTGACCACCAGCACAGCTTTTGGCTGGCCCTGGCAGATCCCTGCCCAGCAGAATTTCACCATGGCACTTGTTTCAAGGTACCCCTGGCTACCAGTGCCTTACAGTTTTTCTGGGTCAAACACATCCCTTGGTTCATCATGGGCAGGGGGAAAGGTGGTATGAATGTACCTTACCCTCCTATGCCTTCGCCCACATTTCCCAGCCAGTTGTTACCACTGTTAAATGCAAAATGAAATTACTTATGAAATCCTGTTTTTTTCCTGTCAGAGCATCAGCTAAATTTGGATGGAGTTGAGGAAGCTAACAGGAACACTGGTTTTAATTTTAGAGGAGAAAAAAACAAGCCTCCTAAGATCGAATTTGTTTTCCAACTTCCACGACAGCAACCACATCCTCCTTGTTTTACTGCTTCTCCTTATCTGACAGACGGGGTCATGCCACAGGGATAAAACAATATATATTCAACACAGAGGCCTCACATGTTTCTGCAGAACAGCTCCATCCCTGGCCTCCTCAACGTGATTTTGGATACAACTTTTTACTTCAGCATTTCTTTGATGGCTGGCATTGGGATTGGGTCCCTCACTTCTTCACAGAAAAGTGACCTCTTAGTCTCCAGTTTTGAAAGCAGTTCCAAACCATGGAGTCTGGACAGCCAAGACCTTTTCACATTCAAATCTCTTTCAAGCAGAACAGGGAGAGGAATAGCAGAGTTAGTGCACTCAAATGACCTCATTTGCCACATCAGAGCACAGAGCATTTATTCTGTAACGACCACCAGTATGTGTGCAGGATCCAGGATGTCTTGTTAGCCAGGTTTTTTTTGATACTACTAGTAATAAGCCAGCTTTTATATGGTATGGTTTGGCTGGGAGCAAATGTATAAATTCTGCAACATGCAAAATTTTGAGGTTCTGATCAGCAAAGCCACATTAGCACAAATCTAATTTTAAGTACACAAACATGGGGAGCATCAAAACTTTCCACAAAAGATGTTTTCCAGTGAAAAATTAGCTGTCAGAAATTTTGGGGTGAGAGGTCATTTTATTTCTTTTTCAAAATTAATTTATTTCTGAAAGTTCTGCTTTTTGAGGAAAATGCCAAATATTCCTTCATAATTCAAATTCTTACTTTGAAAATAAAATGCTTAGACTCAGCTTGCTTTCCACAACAAATGGTGGAAATTTCAGATGCCTTTTTATTCTCATTTTCTTTTATGGGCTTGGCCAAGTATTATCTCCCAGAACACAACTGGTTTTTCACATCATGAGAGAAGGCTGTGGTGTATCATAGGAAAGAGGATCTGAGCAAGTGTGGTCAATTGAGGCAAATGTAAGTATAAGGCATTTAGATGGCAATTCCTGCAGGGCAGCACATTAGTATCTCTAACTTAAAAAGAAAAGAAAAGGGAAAAGAGATTAAAACCCCCCAGCTTTCAACAGCAGAAAACTTGCCCTTAATTGAGAAAAGCCTAAACTTTTCTCTGGAAAATACTAATGAAAACAGCAGTGCTTTCATTTTTGTTAAAACACCCAAGAGGAAAAAGAAACCATTTCTGAAGGATTTCTGAAGAAGCAACTTCTGAAGAAAGTCAAATTGCATCAAAGAAAAGTGGTTCTTTCTGGGTAAGTCAAAATAATAAATTTTCAAATTATGTGTCAAGCAGCAGCTTTGCCTCACAAAGTCCTGCTGGCAGAAGCACCTCACAAGAAACAGTCTCTGAACTGTGCAAGTTCATTGCCAAGAGCGTCAATCTAATGGACAAAGATTTGACTATGGGAGAGCAGCAATTCCTCATAAAATAATACATCATGTGCTCTGGGACCATCGATGCTCATGTCTCTGAGACTTCAGAAACAGATATGGATGGAGATGTTTTTCCTGTAGAGATGCATTTATGTGTCTGCGCTGAAGCAAGCAGAGGCAGCAGCCCACAATGCCTCTGAGGAAGGGACAGGGCCCATGGCAAACATTTCCCTGCAGGGACAGATGAAAGCCTGGACACCTTTCACTCTTAATGCAGGGTTTCCTGTGCATTTGAGAATTTATGATGGTTTGTCTGTGTCTCTACCAACTCTGTGACTCAGGACATAGCAAATGGATACAACAGAAAATTACGGCACCAAAGTCTGGGCTTGCACAGTCAGCAAGTTGGGTGCAGATTGCTTTAGGGGAAGAAAGTACTGCTGGAAAAAATTTCCTTTAATGTAGGAGCATCGTACTCCCAGGACATTCTTCAAGGTGCTCAACCTTGTCCCAGTTACCTGGCAGGTGAGCAGCCAGTGTATCTGATATAAAGTCAAAATGACATGATTCAGCACTACCCACATGGATAATGCAGTGTTTTGCTTTTTCCTTTTTTTTTCTTTCCATGTTTCAGGTTGGTGGCAAAAACCACTTTTCCAGTAACTATCAATATTTGGAGCCTGCAGCCCTGCAACCAGATGCACTGTACAGCCTCCAGCTCTTGTGCAGTGAGCAGGTTTACAGCAGGAGACTGAATTTTCTAGAATAGCTATTCATCCCAAGCAATGCTCTACTCTCCTCTAAAAGTCTAGGACACTTTACCCAACCCAAACTCCCACTCCATGGGGGCACAGGGCACAGTGCTGCCCTTTACTGGTTGCATTTTATTTTGCTGTAAGCTCTCTCTGAGTACATGGTGTATTAATCTCTGCACCTCTTTCTGCTGCAACCATTGTGCTGGCACAAAACACTTGATTTAATCACACGATGAAACACAAGTGTGTATAACACGGGTGTGATGGGAACAGCAGACAGAACTCTTCAGGGCTTGTGCTGCCTTGTTCCCCCCTTGGAGATATGTGAAAAAAAAAAAAAAAAAAAAAAAAAAAAACAGAGGGTACNNNNAAAACCAGAGTGTCAGGGCCAAAACTACCCCACACCTCATTCCCATGGTGTACAATGTACCCAACAAGCAGACCTTTCAGAGCCCAGCCATTAAAATCAAAAAGCCTCATCAGCTTTGCTGGCAGAGAACACGTTTTCCAGGTATTGCTGATAGCTGGCTGACATTCTAGCTCTCTGTGCTTCTGAGAGAGGGAACAGTGGACTCTTTTTTCTTTTAATTGGAACTGCTGAAATTTTATTTTGTTGTTGTTCTCACTTGCTGCTAGGTGTTGAGCAAAAGGACACAGAGGCAAGCAGAGGGGCTCCTGCAGAGAAGTGAGGATGCCAAATACATCCCTCCTCTTCTGCTTTGGTTCAGCGTGAGCTGGTGAGGATGGAGGCTGGAGAGATGACTTAACTGGGTCATCCTCTAAAGCTTTTGGAAAAGCACTTTCTTTCCTTCTTTGACCCTGTAGGGAGACCTATATTGGGCACAGCTAAAACCTAAGATGCTCCCAGGGAAAAAAAATCTCACTCTTTCTCAGGGAATGCAATTTCAGAAGAAAAAGTGGTATTTTACTCAATTCCTTTGTCAGTCTTCTGTCTCAGCCTCATCTGGGACCATCCTCAGGGGTGTGTTACTGTCGCTGAAAGGCACAGAGACATTATCACTGATAAGGAAACCTTATACATTAACAGGGGCAGAGGAAGGAGTGAGAGAATAAATTATTAGCATTTGGGCACATAAACAAAATATCTAAGAAAAATAGTTTTTTTCCATAGAGAAGATTTACTTTTGCTTCTGTAATTAATTTTAATGTAACATGTTTTCACTTCTTTATTTACTAGAACAGTTGACAGTCTTGGGTGTAAATATCCAGTATTATTAAGAGTTTGGATTTGCACACATTCTTGTATCAATACTTTTCTCAGAATCAGTATGATGTGGTAAACAGTACTAAATGTAATCTTTTTTAAAAAAAAAATTGTTTAAAAAGGAGGCATCTCTTAGGACAAAATTATTTACAGAGCAAGGAGATGAAAGGGAGCTTTAGGGATTGTGTTTGTCAATCAAGGACAAAACAAGGAGAGAGTCTGAATAGGATTGAAACAAACAATTAAGGCTGCAAAGAAATCCTTCATCTCTGTACTCTGGAAGATCCCAATTCACCAAGGTACTGCACTATGTGCTGGATTTTTAGGAACCATTTCAGTGTTTCAAGTCTGGCATAAACCTCAGTGTCCTGACGAATGGATTTTCCATGGAGGTTGGATGGTCTTTGCAAAGATCCTTTAATTCAGATTTTCATAGTGTTCGTTTCTGTGGTCCAAAAGAGTAGCACACAAACGTGCACACACAAAACCACAAGGAGTCACCAGGTTAAATTCTCAGATCAGTTTTAAATGGGAGATCAGTTCACCACCTTCTGGAGATGCCTTTCTCTCTCCATCCGCTCCGGGGGGAGCTCAGGTTGGGTTTCTTTCTCTTTTTTAAGTAGCAAACAATGAAAACAAAAAAGACCACCATGACCTGTTGGAAATCTTGCAATATCTCCTGTTTCCCCAGCTCCTAGGTGGGAGTTCCCATTAGGGCTGGATTAAGCTAAAACAGATTATGCACCACGGACAATGGTGTCTGCAAGCTAGGGACAAAAGGTGTCAGGGCAAATCTCTCCTCAAACCCACTAATATTGTCCTACAACAGGACTGTGAAACGAGCCCCCTAAATCAATGCTCCTTTTGTGGGCAGGCTGTGGTGTAACAGATCAGATGCAGATTGGGAGTATTTTGTGTTAATTGAAATAACATTTGCCAATACACCAACATTTGTCCCAGAGGGAAAACGAAGAGCAAGTGCCAGCTCTACCAACCAGCATCTTCCCCGGTTTCTTTTCCTGTGCTCCTTTATTTCATTTATTCTACTTTCTCTTGGCAGCCACAGAGCAAAACTGCAGTGCAAATGCACATTTTTTGTAAAAGTACTAAATTCGGTCAATCCTAAACAAGACAAACCCTGGGCTTTCCAGTCTCATCAGACTGGCTCTGCCAGTGCCAGGTTTAGATGGGATATTAGGAAAAATTTATTCCCTGAAAAATTAATTCCCTCTAATAGGCATTAGAGCAGGCTTCCCAGGGAAATGATGGAAACACCATTCCTGGAAGTATTCAAAAAATGTGCAGTTGTGGCACTCGGGACATGATTAGGGGTGGACTTGACAGAGCTGGGTTCATGGTTGGACATGATCTTAAAAGTCTTTTCCAACCTTGACAATTCTATGAATTATTATAATATGCAAGAGAAATGCAGAAGAAGCATTTCAAGCTCCCCTTCTGTGAAGGGCTCATGTTTGGTGACATGGCACCAGTCTGAAACATTTGTAACAGGAGATTATATCGTGCTTGTGTGTATGAGTGTGTGTGTACTGCATGCATGAAGTCTTCTTTCTGAAGCTCCTCAGATAATTGCAGAAAATATGAAAATTTTGCAGGCCTTGATGAATCAAAGCTTCTAAATTTTTTTCCGTTTTTAAAGCTCAGGTTTTGGTTTTGCAATTTATAGTTTCACATTAAGATAGCCATGAACTATTTGGTCTCTTTTTTCTGATTAAAGACATTTATATAGAGTTTTCCACTTCAAATCTTCCTCCCCTAACAAATGATGCTCCTGAGCAGGCATGGGCTACTAGATTAGGCAGTTGAAAACTGTGGGCTTTAGCAGTGCCTTGGATAGAAAATCCAACTTGATTTAAGTGCTTACAATTGCCTAGTCATAATTGTTAGCATAAGAGAAGTTACTTGAGACTAACACTCTCTTTAGAAGAAGATGCCCTTATTAAGGCATTTGGAAGCCAGCACGGTCTTTTCTGTCCTCTCTCAGATTTTACACAGCTGAATCCTGACCTACATTACGTCACCTAACCTTGGATTTGATGTAGAGCAGGGTGAAAGCTGGCTTATCGCCTGTCTTATAAACAAGGAGAGCATTTCCCTCCTCAGACCTGGGCTGATGTCACTGTATTGTGTGTGTATTACTCATGTCAGAGACTTCTGCAAAGAAACTTGGTGCCCAAGAAGACTGGAAGGCAAAATATACCAGCCACTGAATCTGTCCTTTTGCTGGAGAGTGCTAGCAAATTGAGAGACCATTATCACTATCAGTACCACAGGGAAATCAATACTCAGTGCAGAATTTCTTCTCCCTCTTAGATTCCTGAATTATTAAAATAAACCCCAAAACAGTCAACACAATCTTTAGCAGTAGAGCAATTTTGTATATCCCAGACCAAATGCAGTCCACATACATTATGCTTTTATTAACAGATACCAGAATTTACTTGTATCTGGAATAATGATGAGATATAACTTACCCTTCAGTGGCGAAACAACTGTGAACAAAAAATCTGAAATAACTTTGTGAAGTTTTCTTCACTCTTTCTGAGATGGCAAATACACCACAGAGTAGGCCAGGGCATGGTTCTGGAAATCTCCTGTTTTCCTAGAAATGCCCACACACAAAAGGCCAATGGGTGACATGTCACCAGAAGTGGCTGAAAAAGCATTTTTCAGAAATTTCACTAGAAGTTCATGGCAAATGCTTTAGGCATCACTGAGAGGACATCATGGAAGTGTCCATGCTCGGGAAATATCTGACCCTTTGGCTTCTCCCTTTAGAAATAGGTGGGAGGTTTGCAGGAACAGTATAGAAAACTCAATGTGGAAAAACTTTTGATCTCTCCCAGGTATTCAGAATAGCACTGTTGAAGAATTAGATGAATATTAGATGTTAGGCAGAAATTTTTTATTCAGAGTGTGGTGAAGCACTTGAGCAAATTGCCCAGAGAAGCTGGGGCTGCCCCATCTCTGGAAGTATTCAAGGCCAGGTTGGATGGGGCCCTGAGCAACCTGGTCTGGTGAAATGTGCCCATAACAGGGGGAATTTGAACCAAGTGATATTTAAGGTCCCTTCATACTGAAATAATTCTGTGATTATGATTTTATGATTCTAAGAAGGATATGGATTAAAACCAAAATATAACCAAACAAAAACTTTCATGTCCCAATCCAGCAAAATTATATTTCTAATTTCATTTCTGAAGAAGGCTTTCCCAGTAATCACAGCTGTACCTCCGTCCTTGCAGCCTGTGGCACTGCCCTACCACCCTAGTGTGGGACAGGAGCAAAAGGCCTCATCTGAAGAGCAAAATGAGGGCTGCTGCCAGCCCAGTTCCTCCTTTCTCTAAGCTGGTGTTGAACCTTTTGAGTTTCTCTAAAGCAACCTCATCACCCACTGTCCCTGACCCAGGAGGTCCTCCCACTTTGGGCATTCCCACCACAGGAGGCCTCTGTGCATTAGTGCAAAACACTTCACTTTGGCAAACAGAACACCACATCTTTTTCATCATTATTCACTCTGAAAAATGTGCTTTGGCAAAGGCATCCCCTTTGTTTCTGTGAAACCCAACTGAAGAAATGAAAGACAAATGAGTATGTCTAATACTGCAGCACAGTTTAGAAATAAGGTCCATTCTACCCCCTGATGCAAGAGTGCACCATTTTTAAACCTTGGCTAGAGATGCTGTATTGTCAAATACACACACAGACACAGAGGTCAGTGGAGTTCAGTCTGACTTTTTTTCCCTCTCTAGCCACTATTTAGATTGCTGCTCAAAAAATTTACTGTTTTATGCTCAAATTATATTTACATTTGAGCATAGAATTTCAGCATGGGCAGGGGAGGAGAGCGTATTTTCTTCATTGCCAGCTGTCGATGGTTTTTCAAAATGCTTATTTCTCAGAAAATTTCCACGAACTTCCCATTGTGATCAAGAGATGCTTATCTCAAACCACTTAGAAATCGACAGGACTGCACAGTAGGTCACTCTGACCATATAAGAATATTTAGCCAGGAAGAATGAGGGGGAGGATTATGACTGTCTTTGGTACTCCTGACATGCCAACCACTGTACAATCTGTTCTTCAGAGTATTTACATTCCTGAAAATAAAGGCAGTTTAAGATGTGTTTTAAGCAATTTGTTGGAATCTAGTAAAAGAAAAATCATTTAACAAATTCACTGCAGTAATTCTTATTTATTTTATCTTCCATTTTATTATTTTGCAGAATTGTGAATGTTGATGCTGAGATAGAAACAGGACTTTATTGGTACTGCCAGTGGTTCAAAGATGAAAAGGCCTCTTGAGGCCTTTTGTTATCAAATTCCACTTACCCTCCCTGTTGTAACTTTCATCACAGCTGAAAGGGTGGTGCCAAAATCTGACTTCACTTTGGAAAGTGCCAGGAGACACCACTGGCATTGCAACAGAAGAAAGAGAGGGGGAAGGAGACAAACTTCAGTGCTGACTGTGGCCTGGGAGAAGGGGAAATGGCTGAGGAAGAGGAAAAATGGCTTAGTGTTGCTTCCCAAACCTTCCCTGAAGTTGCTAAGCAGGTGGGGGAGATGAGGCCAGACCCACTCCTTTCAAGGTGTGCTTATCAGATATCCCTGCCAAATGGGGAAAACTAAGAGTTCCCATCAAATGACTGCAAAGTCTGCCCTCATTTTTCCACCAGCTCCTTCCTCTTCTCTAAAGTAGATGAGAAAATCCAGCCCAAGAGCAGCTGAGCAGGCAGCACACTGCCACTTCCCTAAGCATCTCAGAAATAGACAAATTTGATTTTCCTTTGCCTCAGTTTCTGCCCAGTGTCTCTCCATGTGTTGCTGTCTGAAGAACAAGCTTTTGGAGTCAGGCATTGCTTTGCCATACGTTTGAAAAGTGTGTAAGGAATGAGAACCTGCAAATCTATATTTGCGTGTATCAGTAATTACGTTTAAAATATTCTCTTCATGACCAGAGCCAACACCTTCAGGAATGGCAAGAAGGTTTTGTTGCATCCAGTCTTGGGCACAGAGCACCTTTCAGAGGGTCTATTTTCCAAGCTTGGATGCTCACCATTCTCTTAAGTTCAGTCTCTTCTTGCTCTTCACTTAGGTTTTGATCAAAATGGAACATCTCAGATTACAATCATTTTAGAACATCATTCCTTATTGTGTTTGTTCCTCAGTTTTTCCTGATTGTGCAATGGAAATAAGGCTGCTTACTCCACTGTGATTTCTCAAAGCACTTTTAGTGACTCCAGAAAAAGCCATTTGTGTGCTAAAACTTTATTAATATTGTGAAATGATGAATAATAATCAGCATGTGCCAGCAGTTACCACATAAGCTTGTGTCCTTGGGCCCCTTTTCACTTGACAGGTCTGTCATGTTAATGATGAGGTAAATTCAAGAGAGCAATAGTTATTGAATAACCCATAGATGAAGACTCTTATTTAGTAAAAAGACCTTTTAGACTAATCCACCAACACGAGATCCTGGTAATTGGAAATAAAAATGTCCACACATGGAGTTACTCAGGGACAGTTATTTCAGGAACAGCTACTGCTTCAGGGTTATTCTGGAACAGCTTCTTGTCTACAGTAGGGGGAAGCCCCTGAGTAATGTCAGACATCACAGCATCCAGGGAACAGCTATCTTTCAGGCACACAGCCAGGACTGAATATTGTGCTCCATTTCATTAAAAGTAAAGCTATTCTTCTTTTCAATTGAAAAATAATGGGCAATTTTGCAAGAAGATCTGAGATTCTATTTTGGATTCTGTAAGGATGGAGATAGAAGTGGGCAGCTCGCCTGGTGTCCTTCAGAGGGGGTCAGGAGCAGATACTGAGAGACAAAGCCTGAGGCAGATGAGCATGACACCTCCTGTGACACTTGCCTGAAGCTCAGGCATCTCCTGCTCTCCTGAAGAGTTTTTTGCATCTGCATGTTTACTAGCTCTTGAAGAAATTGTCATTTGGACCTCTGTCTAAACACTTTTGAATTAGTTTATACTTTTGGGATAACACCTTGTGGTGGTGAGAACTGCATTTGTGGCGTCACCTCAGTTGATGTCCACTGCTTCATAGGTGGTGGAGACAGGGCAAAAATGCCCAGTTGTCTCCTCAGACCACTCAGGTAGACAAGACCTTTCTCATTACATTCACTGGGAATTGGATTGAGGTGTAAAACTGATCACAGATTCCCTCAGGCTCTACAGGAAAACCTCTGCCTTGCATCCTCAGGTCTTCAAGCTTCAGGACTCAGCTGAAAATGGAATCAGTTTTCCTCCGGGCCACACTTACTTTTAATCACTGGGAATCTTTTGCTGCACTTAAAAGCTCTTACCTGCTAACAGACTTTCCCCACTGTGTGCATGGAATTAACCATACAATTTGTCAGGGAACAAAAATAACAGTAAGACATATTTGGTGTCTAAAATGAGTTTATATTCCATGCTCTCCTCCTGCTCCCTGCTGCTAAACTCACGTGCTACTTCGTATTTCAGCACTTGACAGACTGGCTTGGTTTAAGGGAGCACCCAGAGAGAGAGACAAATATCTTTTGTTTGGTGCTTATCTTCTTCTCTCCTGCCCTCTCTCCACCCCTCTCTCTTGCCTGCGATAAGTTCACAGCTAATCATGAGAGATGTCAGATAAACTTACTGTGAATTGAAATCCTGCAAGGCTGAAAGGAGCACTGTTGTTCCTTTCTCAAACAGGTATTGTATTTATACAGTCAAGCGAACAGGAGATGCAAAAAAGATAATTCCTTCAAAACTTGGCGGGTAAGCTCTCCAGAGAAAGATAAATGATATTTAATTTTTTTTCTCTTGATGTAGAGCCAGCAGCATACCACTGGTGCAAAGCAGTTTTTATAATCTTCTTCCCTGCCCTTGCAAATGCTTCGGGTTTTGGTCTGAAGCATCCAGGCATCCCCAGTGCCCCAGTGCTGGCCACCACAGAGCCTCTGAGAGTGACCTGTGGGATGGGGATCCTAGCAGACCAGCTGCTCCTGCATGACTTCTCTTAAACAAATGGGTGCCCAAATTTAATCACGATGTAGTAACCCACTTCTACACCACTCTGGGAATGAAATCTATCCCAGTATTTTCTCTAACATCTCCTAGGGACACAAAACAGTTAAAGGTATGCTGCTAATGTTTTACTCATCGATGCCTCTATAAACAGCCCCCCTCCACTGTAATGGATGAGTTTTGATATTATTGTTTGGTGTACAACAATGATCTCTAGTTAATCAGTAATACATGTTTTTTCCCCCCCCACCTGTTTGTTCAGTTTGCTTGAACAGTGAGGAATTATTTAAAGCAGAGACAGGATGAAAGACAGCTTTGCTCTCGTGGGAACCCATGGGTCTTCCAGCTGCAATTTTGTGCTTGTAATGAATAGTGACAGGGTGTTATTTCACCTAAGTCCTCCCTGTACCAGCCAGTGCACACATGAACACAGGCAAGGGCCATGACTCAGACCCACATGGTCAATGAGCAGAACTGCGTGGGAAAATCAGAAACCCCGGGAGAAAGGTAAAACTCAACTCAGATTTGCTGGCATTTGCTCCAGTTTTGCTGCACTACCAGCACAGTGCCCAGCTCCGTGGCTTTGCATGCTGCCTGGCCATTTCTCCATAGCCCTGTCTGCCTTTTGTCAGCCACTTTGCAAAGCCAAATCCCTGTAAACCTTACTGAAGACAGAGTTGGTTTTTCCAGCCATAAAATGATGCCAAGACTCAGCTACAGACAAAAATTCAGACCCTTGCTGATTTTTAACCATCCTTATCTCAGTACTTCTCCAAATGCTGGAAAAAGCTGCAGGCTGTCCTTCTCTAAGGGTAGCTGGAGCTACTGCCCAGGCAAATACCATCCCCAGCCTGCATTACAAGGCTTCCCTGAGATCAAAGTGAACAGCAGGACTGAAAATATAAATATGGTCATGTTAAGCAATGTGAGGAAAGACTGCTGAGATCAAATCTAGTCCTGTAGTGAGCATGAAGCCTGCCCAGTTCAGGGTTTATGAGTTTTCACACAGGTACTCCACTTACTGATGGCTACTGCTCTGTGTCTCCAACATGACTGGAGCTGAAGCCACTCTGTGAGCAGAGGCTGCGTGGGCTGAGCACAGAATCTTCCTTAGGAGCCACTCACTCCCTGATGCTCTGAAAGGAGCAATTTCAACTTGAACCAGCCATCCATAACAACCACTGCACAGGTGCATCCTGGAGTTACCCTGCCACGTCATCTCATTTAGGATGCAGTTCCACAACCAAGTGAGAGAGGAGGGTGGAAAAGTGATGCCTAATTTTGATCCTTCTCAGTAAATAGACTTGCTATTCCTAGTTGATATAGGCTGATGGGGTGAGGATCCTGGGATAAAATACTCTGATTCAGTTAGAATATGGAATATGTTAAAGTAATTAGTTGAAAATTATCTTTAGCAGTCATTTCCTGTTAGGTGCTCTGCATGGGGGCTCTCAGCACCCCAAAGGGAGCAGATCCCCTCTTCTCCCTGGGTGTACCCCTCACCAACTGATGCCAGCCTAAATCTGCCCCTAGATTTCAATGCCAACATGTTTCCCGTCAAGCATTACTCATTAAAAGCTCATCCCTCCTCTTTTTGACCACACTCGAGACACAGAGCTAACAGAGAGAAAAGGATCCTATTTATAACACATCACATCATATGGTTAATTTAAAAATGGCATTTGTCAGCAAAAGCAGTAATTTTTTCAAGATGCTCGCAGAGGGCTCATAAACAAATAACCCCCAAAATTACAGGCCTATAAACCTCACTTTGACTCAAGTAACTTGACAATGCTCACTGCAGACCTATTTGGGGATGGCTATTTAAACACAGTGAGCAGTTCATTACCATTTGTGTTTTCCTGCTAAGCTTTCACTCTTTTGTTAAACCCACTTCAGGCCCCGATTGAGACATTCACAAACCTGCCAGGTCACTCCTGCTTATCTTTCCCATGACACCCCCGTCTCCCGAGGAGCCGAGGGCCATGTCAGTGCATTTCCACATAAAGCAATTCTTCTGGCCGAGCGGAGGCATTTCCCCCCACTCCTCCTTTCAGGGATGGCCGGGCCGGTTTCAGAGCAGACAGTATGACAGATGCAAGGGTGCATTTCCCAAGCAGAAAAGAGGTGGAGGCTGCGGGATGAATGTTAAATGTACCATACGGCCAACATAAAAACAGACCAAACATGCTTACGAGATTTATACCAACGCTTTACTTTCTCCGCTGGTCAAAGGTTCAGGCGCTTATAATAGTTTCCCAAGGCACGTTGACTGTGACAGATTTTAAAGAAGAGACTCCTGAAGGAGTTCAAGGCATAAATTGAATTACAGTATGCTTGGCCTGTGGTTGCTAGGGAGATCCCAGATCCGAGGAGAAAGTTCCTGGTGATTTTTCACTGTTGTTTGAAGGCTGTGAAATTAAGGCTTTGTGCGGCGCTCACCGAGACAAGGCTGTGCTTGGCGTTCACCATTGACATCAAGCTGGATTGGCCCGGAGGGGGCAATTTTTTATGAAACAGATATGACAAAGCAGCATTTTGATCAAGTCATCGCTCTCTTTTAAAAGGGCCACTTTCACTTTTATTCACACTGAGTGATGGACGTTCCTATTTAAACACTTTCAGCTGCAGAGGCCTGAAGCTCAGAGCAGGAGCCCAGGCTGCCCTGAGTGCTGGGAAGGTTAGGGAGTGGGATCAGGGCTACAGAGCTAATCCCGTTATTTCTGGCATGGGTGGAAGCAAATTCCCAGCATTGAATACACCAAACTTTGAGAGAATTCATGTCTGGCACTGTGTTTTGCAGCCAGAGTCTAATTTCAGCTCTTTTCATGGGCTTGAGCTTTTGCAGGACTCGGGAGGAATGAATTTCAGTTCTTTGGGGTTACACAGGCAGAGCAGAACCCTCAGAGAAGACAAGAATTTTTTTCCAAGGGAGCTGGAGGCCAAACAGCTTGTGCAGAGTCACCTGCAATCCCATGAACACTCTCTTCTGCTTGCACTCAACCCCACATGACCATCACCTGTGCTTAGATGTGTTTTCCATGGCCTGTGCTGCCAAAAGCATTATCAAAGGCCAACTTTGGCAGCCTTGGTTGTGCTTGCAAAGCAGGTGCTGAAGACATGTCAAGGCTAAACAAGTGAGAGGCTGAGATCCCAGGGTCACTCCTAGCAAGCCCAAATATCCTGTGTTCAGCAGAACATCCTGAAGATTTCTCAGCTCTATGTGCAGAGGTGAATGTTGTCAAATCATGCATGCTGAGATCCTTTCCTGTGACCCTCTCAAAAGAAGGTAAGAAAGAGAAAATTATAAAAATGAATAGAAGACTTGCAAAGCTGAGCCTGCTGCTCCTTCTCTCATAGGAGGGATGCTATTTGGGAGAAGGAGTGACTGTCCACAGACATCAGACTTGCCCTTTCCCTTTTCTTCTCAACCAGCTTTGTGTCTCCCCATGGCCCCACACTGTTCCTGGAGCCCAGAAACCCTTTCCCAGCTGTGAAACACCAAGAGCCTTTTCCTCGGAGAGGAGTCACTTTAGCTGGGAAAGAGTGCCTCCTTAGGGTAAGGTGATGCCACCCAGGGCCATACCTGGTAAGGCAGTTCCCAGCACTGTGAACCCATCAGACCAGTTATAATGTCAGATGGCTTTGCCCAGCTATCACTGGAGTTAAGCAGCACCAGCCAGTGTAGTAGGTAGCAGCTACAAGTACTGGGAAGAGAGTTAGCATGAAAATTATACAGCAGGATTAAAGTAAAGGAGGAATAATTTTAATAATCCTAGCTGGAAAGTTTATTTGCTCCAGTTTTCCCGAAATCATTTTGTCTCTGTCCTCTGACCCCATTCCAGAGGGACTGATGCTGCCCCTTAGCTAACAACCATTTGGCATGTTGCTTGGTATTTGAATCCCAAGGACTTGTCTTCATTTTATGAAATTGTAGGGGAACTTTGCAAACACAAAAACGCTCCCAGAATGAGCCCATCAACTTCTTTTGTGCCTGCTGTGCACAAAAATGTCATCTGTTTGCTGAGAGAAGCTAAGTGAGTTAGAGTATGGATGGGAAGAGCTTATGTTCACTCCAGCACTGTTTGCTCTGAAATATTATGCAATGCAGATTAAGGTCTTAGCACAAGAGCGTTCAGATGAGATCCTGTGATTATGCCTTCTCAAAAAATTAAAAAACAACCCCCAAAAACCAAATTGGAAAAAAAAAATTCAAAGAAAGAATCTAGTATGAGAGGGAGAAAAAAAAATCCACAGTTTGAGAAGTTGAACCTGAGGCAAAAGGAAGGAGGCTTAGTGGAAGTGAAGGCAGTGGACAGAGATCTTTCTGAGGGTTAAATCACAGTAGCACATGGGGAAGCTGCCTCCTGTACACACTTGGGGACGGCAGACTTTGGGTTTCACTGAGGTCCTGGTCTGCCAGCACCCACAGCCCTGCCATGCTCCTTGTTGCAATCATTAGTAAGTACAACGGTACTCAACAGACAGAATAAAGTGGGCATTGTTCTTGACCAAAAGTCCAGGCTCTCCTGCAGATGTCAGCCCTTGGGCTTGCTGAGGCAAAAGCAGGTGAGCCTTTTCAAATGCTGCTTTTGGAAAAAAAACTTCAGCAGGTCTTCTAGAGAACTCCCCATTCCTGCCTTTCAAGATCCCTCAAATGTAGAGAGTTCTTACCAGGATAGATTGATGTCGATAATGTGAATTTCACCAGCAAATCCATAATCCCCATTTGATTTTTCACCTTTCCAGGCTGTATACTTGCCTCTGGCTGCAATGTCTCTTTCAGCACCAACCCCTGCCAAGCTGTCTTACACTGCCTCTGAGTTTGCTCCTGAGCCAAACCCCCTCAGCACTGGTTGCAAGTTATCTGCTGCAGATTTCAAAAATGAGGGTACCTTAAGACCTGTGAGTGGTTAAAACTTTCTTGTGGAAGCATACATAATGATGTTTTCCTAGGCAAATATATATATATATATATATGTTTATATCTCTATGTGTATATGTTTAAAGTTTTAATAGTTAAAATAGTTGTGCTTCTTTTTCCTTCTAATCAATAACCCAGAAAAATGCAGTGAACGTTTCTGGGGAAAGTCATTCCTCAATCTAACATCTCTACTAATGAGCAGTTCCCAGCCACAGCAGATTCCTCACCTCCAGTGGAGGAAGCCAACACAGGCAGAGGACAAAGGCAGGAGCTGCAGTGTCTGCCCAACAACCACCTTGGCACTTCAGCCCTCAGGCCATGCTCAGTGTCAGGGCAAGACCTTTCCCCTGAGTGTCACACACTGGTCCAGACATGGTGACCTCCATTGGTTGCTGCTCCTGTGTATCAACTCCTTGCAAGTGAAATGTTGCCCACCTCCAGCTTTTGGCCTCTCCCTTGCACAGGTGGAGAGGGATCCCATTACCTGCCCCTGGGAACGGCTTGTGGCAGAGTTTCTCAGTGGTGCAACACTTTTATCTCTGTCCCATTAATTTCTAATCTGCCCCTTTCCACCCTCTGCTCCCCCTCCCTCCAGTATAACTCTGGATACAGAAACAGCTGCAAATAAAGAAGGGATTTGCTCTTGTCTCTTAAAAGACAAGTTCTCATTCAGTTTCTCTGTTAGTTGTGAGTGCTGTTGGTAAATGAGACAGATGCCACCTATTTATGTTTTCTGAACCTAAGCATGCTGGGGAAAAAGGAATCACTTCCATTCATTCCCCCACACACTGGACAAGTGGCAATACCTACAACTTCATCTCTTTACACACTCCTTAATTCACATCATTGCTTTTTCCAAATCACTGAGTTAGTCCACACACACACACAAAAAAGTGAACAATATACAATGCACAAGGGTTTTTATATTTTCCCTTTGGGCATCTTTATCTAGAATTTAAAAGCCATTATTAAGTAATGCTTTAGTTTTATTTTATGTTTTAAAATAATGAAGGCTAATAAAATTGATTTCCAAAGGCATTTAGTTTTAAATGTCATAAATCAAGCGGTAGAGATACTCTGTGCATGTCTGCGTGTGCCAAATGCAACTCAAATTAATACACTGATGTTTTACACTATTATAAAATGTGGGTTTATTTTTTTTTTTTAATGCCAGCTTGATTAATTGATCCCCTAACTGAACATTCAGGCTGCTACCGTGACTAAATGTTTTGTGGGTTGACTGGGCAATGGATTATTGTAAAGAGCTGAGTAATTAACCCTATTGGGAGTCTTATATCAGGCACTGGGGTTCAAACCAAGCCATGATGACTTGCTGTTAGAAATGAACCAAATGCCAGGGGGTAAATTCATACCTGGTGTAATCCACTCCTCAGCCCACTGGAGTTACTGCAGGAAGGGGTTTTACTTGTGCCTTATGTTTTCACTTGCATGGTGCAAAGGTTAAGGCTGTCAGGCCAGGTTGTTTGAAAGCTTAATGAGTAAGTATTATCACTGTTTGCAGAGTCATTCTTCAAATATTTTTAACACAAAACAGTTTATTAAATGTCTGGCAGACTTTCACTGAGAAATGCCAAGATGTGAGTTCTCCCCTTCCTTGCTGTTATTTTAATACTTAGCACCTCTGCAAGCAAGGGGAGAGAAAGAGAAGGAAATCCCCAAAATAAATAAAGCCTGATATGCAAAATGCAGCTACTCAGAAGTCCAGGAGGGATCCAGGCCCCATCGTGGAGGGAAGGGCTCCCCACACTGGGAAGGGCTGTGTGGACCAGGAGTCAGTCGGTGCCACCAGCCTGGAAGAGTCACACAGGCTCCACATCAGGCACCCTCCCTCCTTTAGATAACCACTGTGAGCTCTCCAGTGGGTCATTCTCCTTCCCATTACATTTCTGGGCATTTCCCTGATGTATTTCAAGCTTAAGGACAGCTCTGGCCTGTGTGATGCATTGCCTGGCCCACCACCTTGGGCTGCAGGCACCAATGAAACTTTGTCCCCACCATATGGTGGGGCTGCTGCATTCTGTACCTGGCATTGCCAAAAAGGCCTCCACAATGATTTCTAACACTCTGAGATGCCAGCAACCTGAACAAGGTACTGGACCCTCACTGGACAAAGAAAACAAATATTGTTTCCCAGCAACAAACAATGATTTAAACTTTTAAGAGCTTGTGGAAGAGAAAGGAGATGCCTCTGTATCTCTAAATGATTCCCAGGAGGAAGGGAGTCCAAAAGAATGAATACTGTAATGGAGAACAGTGGGAAGAAATGAAAGAGACCCTGGAGAAGACTGAAATCCATTTCACAGATGTTGTTTTATTGCGTTGGAGAAGTGTTTCTCCTAAAAAAAAAGATAGAATAGCACAGAGAGATTTAAAGTTTATGCCTGCAACAATGTAAAGAACCTGGGCCAGAAACTACTCCAAAGTTAAGGCATGGCTCCCAGTGTTGGGAACAAGAAAAGGAGAAAAAGTAAATTGAATGTATGCTTTGGACACCTTGTGCATGCTGTGGAGTGGAACAACCTGCTCATGATCTGCTGTATGGAGGAGAGGGGAGTGAGTGGGTGATTCCTAAAGTAAATGAGACAGCAGCAATGCTGGGGGTCAGCAGGCAGCAATGGGCAGCAGGTACAGAACCCCCTCAGTGAGGGTCCAACATAATAAAAACAATGACATGAGACAGAGATTGGTCCTCTGTACCTGCAGCCCCATCACTGTGTCCATGTCCTTGCTTTGGTGTCTCTAGTTCTCAGGATGAAAATCTTGACACAGAGATGCAAATAACTCTTCTCCTCAAGCAAAAGAGGCTTCTCCCTAGATGAAGGGTGCAGAGTGGCCTCAGGCTTTGCTGTTTACAGGATTTTTTAAATTTGTAATGTCATTGATTTCATGAGTACATAATATTCCAGGCCAAAGCACAGCTGACGTCTGACATGCTGCTGCTGCCTGAAAACTGCCACTGAGTGTTTATCAAGGAGTGGCATTCTACTAGTACAAGTATTTGCTTCAAGTACAATGCTTCAAGAATTTGGACAGAACTTTAGAATTCAGAAAATTAGCTAAGAAGCATCATTCCTTTTTAAATGACGAATATGAGATCAAAGGGTTTTTCCATATATTGGTCCTCCAATGATTTTGTCAGGACCATTCAGCAACCAGGGCCAAGTGAGAGCCCCAGGGATTCAAAGATTTGTTCCTTCTTAAAAAAAAA
>VWZU01008218.1:619996-660717 GCA_013397095.1 Sterrhoptilus dennistouni | reverse complement strand
CCAAACAACAAACAAACAAACCCCCCCACCAAACACCACCACCCCACCCCCCCCTGCAAAAAAACCCCAAAAAGCCTACCAAAAACAACACTTTCAAAATTAGGAAAAAAGCTTCCAGACACATGAAAGAAGCAATACAGAACACACATTTCCAGATTTGTGATGTAGCCTCCACTTCTGTGTGGAGTGCTGTGTGGCAGCTAGAGCCACACTTTGGAGCGAATTCTCTTCAAAGGCAGCCAACTCTGTAGATTAAGACCCCTACCCAAACCACAGAACTTTACATAACAGCTTGCTGCAGGAGATAAATGAAAAAGTACAAGTGAAACAGTGGATGTTACAAGGAGAAGAGGTCATTGCTGGGCTCATTGAGAACACAGAGTTGGAGCCTTTATAGTAACTTTGATGGATCCATCTGAGAGAGATAAAAGAAAGCAATGATTTCTCATCCAACAGAGATGAGAAAAAAGGAAAAGATGTAAATGCAGAGACACTTCATTTTTTTCTCAGAAACATGAGTCATTAGGGAAATATCATCTTTCTCTGTTAGAATAAATTATTGTGCAGTAAACATATGCTACTTCTTGTTGTATTGGAAAAATAGAAGGCATCTACTGCTTTTTGTGGTTATCAAGTTAAAATGGATAAGGGAAATGAATCAGCTTCATAGCCACTCTTCCAGTTATGTCCTGAAAGCATGGATATCCATATGATGTTCACAAAATGAAAGAGAAATTTAATTTAGAGGGTTTATTTAATAATTCTGCTTATGTCCGAGCAGGAAGAAAGAATAAAGAAGGTAGGATATTTGATTACTTGTCTAGCCTGCACCATGCCAGCTAGAATACTTTTCCCATAACCAGTCCCTGGGGTCAAAATCTATTGACTTACATTGATGTAAATACAGAGTAAGTCTGAGAGGTACATGGATTTTCTCCCAATTTGTGCATGTCCCATCCCTGGAAGTGTTCAAGGTTGGATGGGGCTCTGAGCAATCTAATCTAGGGGGTGACATCCCTGACCAGGGCAGGGAGACTGGAAGTAAGATGGTCTTTAAGATCCCTCCCAACCCAAAACGTTTTGTGATTCTGTGGCATCCACAGGACTGAGAAAGATCCCAGAGCACCCTGAATCACCATCAGGAATGCTGGGAGTCAAGGAAAACCTGGGGGTTTGCCACTTAAGGAGAGCACAGTGCAACTTCTTTCCTTTCACTGGATCCCACAGATCACCTTTCCTTGAACAGATAGATTTTTCATTAAAATTCTCCTCAGACTGGAGAAAATACAATAATAATGGTCTCTCCTTTCATTCCCTTTCTCTACAGGTTAAAACTTAGAGGGAAAGAAGATACCTAGGAAGATTTATTTCAAATATTAGGGTAGGATGTTCACTTTAACTGAAAGATCCAAACCCCAAAAGTATTGCAAATGTTGCCATTAGGAAGGGCACTTAATTCCTAAGGAGTTATGCACAGACTGCTTGGGAAAACCTGGATTTCCTTGGCTATCAGACTTGTTAACTAAGCAGCATCCAGCTATTGTAGCAACTCAGACAGACCAAGGCACATGAATGCTGATCGATGTATCTCACATTTTGCCTTCAAAATATGCAAATATCTGATATGCAAATATCAAATAAGCATTCATATGTATACATACAAATTACTGCGAGTAACAAGCACAGATGTTTGACTTAGCGATTCACAGGTTGATATGATTATCTCATGTAAATGAACATAATTCAGAGCTTATTCCCCATCCCCAATATGAGGATTTACATTTGGAGTCACTCTTGTGAAAGCAGGGGCCTTTCTCTTATTTACACCCCCAGTAGCCACGATCAGAATCTCCCCCACCCACGGCACAGAGGAGTGAAAAATGAGATGCAAATCTCAGCTCATTTCACTGCTGTGTGGATGCAAATGCCACATTCTATGTTATGTGGAGTAAAAGTGCTCCGACATCATCCTGCCTTATCAGAGCTCCCTACAAACACTGGATTTATGAGCTGCACATTAAGCCCCATGATTTATGATGCTTTCTCTGCTCAGGTTTGCTGCTGTGCCCCAGGGACCGTATCTGTATCCGTAGGCACTTTCTAAGATTTCTGTGCACCACCTAAACAAAATGCCCTTTCATGAAGCCAAATGCATCACATCAGGAAAGCAACTGTATTTCTTTCACAACGGTTTAAGCTCCATCAGCTCTCTGAGGCTCAGTAGCAGCTTCTGGAAAATACTTAGCCCTGTGTATACCAGAGTGATAAATTAATACAGAAATGTTCTTCTAATTTAGAACTGCCCATGTTTCTGTCACTGGCCATAGGGCACCCTGACAGGAGCACAAGGCCCCTCTGTTTGTGTCACCATCCTTAATGCAAAGTAGGTAAACTGTGACGCAGGCTCTCTTCCAGCAGTGTAGCAGCTTTTTCCTTTTATTCACTCCTGAAGTGGCATTTTGATGCACTCAATATGTGTTCAGTGCAGGTCCAGGAGAAAAAAAAATTCAAGGAAATACCAACTCCCACAGGTTCTTCTGTTTTCATGCAATAGCACACTCTAAATGGACCCAAGAATTAATCAGCATCTGTAGGAGAACTGCACCTCTCTTGAGTTTCCTTGGACAGAAATTACATAGCTGGCAGAGAAAGGATCCTCTATCATATTTTCACCTACCACTATATATAAAGTGGGATTTTATTGGCATGTGTGCTGCAGCTCAGACTTTGTTTCAACAAGGCAACTGGGAAATAAGCACTTTATCGTTAATAGCCATTACCATTGCTTTGAAATTGTATCTGTGTTGTGTGGGATGTGCATGCCATATCCAAAGATGGAAGAAACTCAGAAAAAAAAATATGTGCAGCAGGAAAAAAAGATTAGGGTAAAGGTTTTTTTTTTTTTTCTGTCACTAAGCACTGACACACCTTTTTGGTTGAAAGGGAGAAATATAAATAAATTTCTTCTAAAAAATAATCATCTCTCTGGGCACTAACCCAGTTTTCCAGTGCCTCATATTTATAGCCTGACTTACAAGCTATTTGTGTCTTTTTCATTACAAATGCCCCAGCTTCTGGGGGCCAAAACCTTGACTAATAAAAATAACAATGATGATAAAAAGTTAATGATGGGCTCATTTTATTTGTAGATTGGACCCCTATTCCCCACCACTTGCTCATTTTGGGCAGCATCCAGAATTGCACTCAGGGACCTAAAATGAAGCTAAAGAAGAGTTTAAGCTCCTATTCTGAGAAGAACAATCCAAACCCAATCCTCTGAAAGGCATTAGTTACTTTAATGGCCTTTATTTTTCTGATGAAAATATTCTTAAGCTGTTTTTTAAGGGAAAGGTGAGTCTAGAGATTCTGTTCTATCTTCACTGCCTGAGTGCTATAACTAATAGTCATAACAAAAACGTCAGCAGAGGAGAGAGGACCAAACATCCTTCCACAGAAAACAGGGATCATGGCACCTGCACTGAAATTATTTGATCTTGGTGCCTCCCTAAAGAAAAATTTCAGACTCTGAACTCTTATTTTACGTAGAGATGAAATGGTAGCCTTTAATTATTAGATACTTCTGGATTAAAAAAAGATATTTTTTTCCTTTCCATTGGCTCAGATATTTCCCCACCTACTCCCAGTAAACATCTCAGCAGTAGAAATGCAGGGCTCACTCAATATCCCATGTTTCATCATTTTCAGGTGCTACAGCTCTAAACATCCAAATGCCTACATTTGCTCTCTAGAAATGCCTGCAGTAACTGAGACCTGTGAAGGTGAGGTCCAGCTCTGCTGCAGAAATCCCAGCCAGGTACAGGCCAGCCTGCACTGGGTTGAACTGTAACAAATAAATATGCTTTTCCTTCTCTGACAGACAGAAAGCTTTTGTTCTAGTCCAGAAAGGACAAGGAATTCCCACCATTGTTTCATGTTTGCCCCTTCTTTCTTCTTTTTAAGTCCATTTTTCAAAAAGTAATTTTGAAATGTTCTGGGAAATGTAGGGGGTAGTGGTGCTAATCTATCATCCTCTTCTGATAACATTTAATTAAAAACCACAGCTATTAGTCATCTGCTACCCCACCACCAGGGCTGACCTGACAATATCCTAACACACTGGTGAAAGAAAAATTGAGAAGATTCTTTTTCATTTGATTTTATTGTACCAGCAGGGGAGCACAACATATAATTTAAGGGAGGGCCAAGGCAGATTCTTCTGCCAGTTTCTCAGGAGGTTAATCCAGCAATTTTTTTTTAATTAGGGTTTTTTATTCTGTTGTTTGTTAAGTGTTGTTGGGTTAAAAAAAACCCAATTCCCAAACCAGAAACAGCTACCATGGAAGAAAGCTCTTATGTGACCAAAGCTGTCATCCTCCCAACAGAACCTCTGCAACCAATATTTTTGGCCTCTGCAAGGGTTACACTTTTCCCTCAATGGAATGGGAAACCAGGAATTATCAGGTTTAATTGCAGTAGGGAATAATTCTGAGATCAAATTGTTACGTTTCCCATAGTGACATCTGGGCTTAGCTTGGCCTGCTCTTAAACCTGTCTCTTCATATATTTGAAGATGCCTTTGCTAAACCAGACTCAAATAGCTGATGATGGAAACAGCTGAACCCTTGAGGAGCGGCTCAGTGGTCCCCTCCCCTCTGGGTAGAATCTGATGAGGTGCTGGAACTTGCCACTCCTGTCACCTACCCTGGTATGTGGGTCTAGTTTGAGGCTGCTATAAAAAGAAATTCTAGTTTTACTTTACTCACACAATTGCCATATCAGCTCAGCATTCAGCTTTCCAGAAGAAGCAAAAACAGTCAGCAGAGCGTGGCCACAACCACACATCTCCTGGAAGACAACCCCTGCAATAGCTGGAATGGGAATGGGCAGCTACCTAAAATTACTTTTATTATGAGTCAAGCTTGGGTTCAGGCTACTGGCTTGTAACCTATCATTAGGAGCAGATTTCACAGCCTGCACTGTCTAGAGCATTCAGTCCTTACAGAAACACAATGAAAGATCCTGACAGAGACAAAGCCCCTTGTTCTCAACACGCTGCATAAAGGTACCAGGCTGAAGTGTGAGGCTTACCTGTATTTCCCAAGTTGCCAGAGGAGACTCATGAACAGCAGAACATGGTTTCCTAAGTCTAGTCATCATACGACCAGTGCAACTAAACAAGTGTGAGCTCTGAGCAATTCCACCCTTTCCTTCTCTATCAGGTGAGGTTTCCCTGATGTGCCCTGAAATTGTGTTCCTGCTACCAACTTCTCCCCTGATGAGAAGATGATGAGGCTCTTCTCTACAGAAACACGTTTTTTAGGAAACTTCTAAGAGTATCTGCAAACATGTCAAGCAGGCAAGAGGATTCAAAAGTTATAAAGAGAGTAAGTTATAAAGAGAGTAAGAACAGATAAGATAAATATTTTTAAAAAGTCGTCAAGAGAAAGGGATGGTAATGACACTGAGGGTTTCCCAGGGAACCAGGAATGGTGTCTTTTTCCATATCTATTTTGACCAAATCTAAAATCACAGCAACAGACAGTTCAACTTGTGTGAGAGTCATTAACCCACAAACCAACAAATGCTCTTCTTCCCTCTACTGATGCTGCTGAGAAAGGCAAGATTATAGCAAGAGCACACCATGTAAAGCTACCTCAGAAATGTGTCTCTGAGCTGGTGTCACACCTTTGGCTCCAGTGCAGACACACCTGAAGAGGTTTTTGAGCCTGAAGCTCTGTGGAGGCCAGCCCAGCCCATGGCATGAGAAGTGCAGAGAAAAGGCAATTCCTGCATCTCAAGCACATCACAACAGATGTCTTGACTTGGCCTTGAACCCTTTAGGACTCCAAGCTCCTATAAAAACATTCCACCCAACTGTGGCCCAAAGATCTGGCTTAAATGCAAAATACTAAGATTTGAATGTGCAAATTTTCTTCCAAGTAGAAAAAGACGTAATTACGCATCCAGCATTTGGAATTTGCAGTCTTCAGTTTTAAGTGTATCAAACCTTTATGGACATGAAGCAAAGGCTTAAAGCTCACAGATGTCCTATTACAGACACAATTCTGCCAACATATTGGTTTTCAGAGATAGTTCATTATTATTTAAATAACTCCAAGTCTTAAATGGGAAAAAGGTGAAGAGATGTTCTGTGTTTATTTCTCTTCTTCATTCTTTAGAGTGTGTGGTTTGGTTTGGTTAAGAAAGTAGCTATAATGAGATGAGACCACAGACCACTGGTTAAAAAGCTAAGAATAATCATGCTAATGTTTTATTCATGTGGGAATGTTAATTCAGATGCAGCTGTAATTACAGTACCATCATCATCTAGTGGCCTGGAAGCGCAAATGTTCTTCCTGACATGTGGAATAATGGAAACCAGCTCGGTACAAATGCTGCTAACCAATACCCAGACACAATCTACACTCATCTCATGGCCCCTGGGGTGTTCTTCCAAAAGGCATCAGTCACTGCCACTCACAAAAACTGTTGAAGACAGAGCTGCATTTTTCTCCATCTCCCGGCTTAAAACAGATCACACAGCATCCCGGGATTGAAAACAAATAAACAGGCAGCTAACCTCACTGACACCATGACAAATGTTGGGAGCAAAAGTTGGATGTTGGGGAGGTGTCTTTGCGCCCACCTTTGCCTGGAGAGTGTGTGGAGCTGACAAGGGTTCTGGGCAGCAGGAGCTGTGCTTTCACAGCTGTATGGACTGTCCTGTGGGCAGCCCTGGCACAGGGAATCCCTTCTGCTGAATGGCAGAGCTGATATTTGGCTGCACCTGGTATAACCTCTCCTCCCTTGAGAACAGCTCTGAGCAGGACAAAAGGCAGGAGCTGCTTGGCATCATTCTTCCCTGCAGCTGCTTTTTCATAAATAGCAAGAAAGCAAGGAGCAGAAAATCCTCTATTGTTTGCCCCTCTCTTGGCATTAAACTGAGGATTAAATTAAATTTTACATTAGCCTAAAATGTTTTGGAGGATGTACTTCTGCTTTCCTGAAGACCTGGCTTAAACAGGGGCTGAAATCGAGAAGATTCTGTGTAATGAAGAATGTGCCAAGCTCCAAAATCTCTGCAAAAATTCCTTTTCTCACTGGTGCTACAAAAGCCCCTGACAACAATCAGCTTTCTGGCAGGCTTATTTTTTATAAACCATTTGGACCAAAACTTTTTCATCTCTACACATCTACTGTCTGTGTCTTAAAAATGCACGTAGATCATAAAATTTCTGGTAGCGATTTTCTTTTTACTCTATGTCCATGATTCAGTAAAAAGTTATTCATTTTTCAACAAAATATACTCACAGAGTTTCAGGGAGGAAGATCCAGGTTTTAAATGTTGTACATGACGAAAGTTGAGAGCCAGGCAGAGAGTTCAGATTTACACCAGAACAACTTTCAAGAGCTGGTTGAGACCCATGTGTAATAAAAGCACTCCAAGCTGTTTAGGAAAACATATTTTCATTCTGCTGGGGATGTCAACATATCTAAATTACATTCTGTAAGGAATGGAAATAATAACCAGAATACTAAAATAATAACAATAATCCCAAACCAGAATGTCATCTCAGGAGCATAAAAACACAAAAACACGAGAAAGAAAAGTCCTAAATCCAACAAAAAATTTGTTTTTTAATTTCTGAAAATAAAACCAGCGTTTTGCGACAATGGTAAGCCCAAAACAAATTTTTTGTTTAAAATGCTACAATCCAGAAAACCTGAATATGTTGTTTGAAATAGAAAAAACATTCTCTGAAGAAAAAAATGTGTGCTCACAACACTCTCTAGTGTTTCCTCCACAAGATACCAGCCTGGTACTGCCCTGTGATCCAGCTGGAATATTTTGGTGAGAGGGGTTTCAGCCAGTTTGATGGAGTGTGCAAGGGAAGGACTCCTGTGTGTATTGGCTGCTTCATTAGTATTTGCTGGTCACCTGCTGTGCCTGGAGACTTTGTTCTCTGGGTGGACAGGAAAGCCACAGTCACTAGGTTGTCACAGCAAATTTCTTGCCTAACAGTTGCAGTGTTTAATTGTCTTAATTTCTCAGGAGTAGAGGGCCAATACTTAATACAACTAGTTAAAGGAAATAATTAGTATAGCACTTGTCAATCACCGGATGTGTCAAATAGGAGCTGTGGCTCTCATCATTCTCCTAAAGCTGGTGATGTGGAGGGGAAGGCAGCAGCTCTGGTCTTTACTGCAGAAGAAACACCCAAAATAGAGACCCTCTGAAACAGGTAAAAAAATTTACACAGCAGTTTTGCTGGGGCTTTCTATGCAAAGGCAAAGGTTTTGACTGATTTATTTTATGTGTGTATTCAATAAATTATAATCAGTGGGTAACAGTTTTTTGGCACAACAAAACTTCTAATTGTGCTTTAGGCTATTAGTTTAGGCGGAGAACACAGTCTTTCCTTACAGACTTCCAGGACACTGGGATGCTCAGTTCTCCTTTCCTTTAGCACTGCTGCCCTCATGTCTGTGCTGACGGGGATGCACCTCCTTCCCACAGTTCCCTTGATCAACACACTGACTTCTCTTCCAAAACGGCCTTCTCTACTTTGAGGAAATTCTGATTTCTATGGGACTCCAAAGTCTTCGGCAGAATCATGCCCCTGGTTATTTCACAGAATCACAGAATAGTCTGAGTGGGAACAGACCCAGAATGATCACCAATGACATCCCGAGAGTGTAAAGAGATGAAGGAAGTGAGGGATGGTTTGGAGCAGCTGTTTCAGAATGCAGCCCAGGCAAGGGAAATGCAGCTCTCCCTGGGCAGACAAGCTCTCATCCATAGCCTAAATATTTATCCAGATTTAACATTTTCTGATTCTTTTGGCAGCTGAGATGACTGTTCTTTTATTTTGAAGGAGGACATGCATGTGAGATCTTGGACCTGATGGTGACTGCTGCACTGTGATCACACTGTGCTAAAATCTCAAAAAAAGGCTCATCTCACCTGCCCATGAGGAATTAACACTGTCTGGGCAGCTTGAGGGTGAAGAATAGCTCACAAAAGGCACCTGAATGTGAAGTACATGTAGTTCTGAGGAAAAGCAGCAGTTTCTATTAACCTGATGTTGGGGAGAGCACATCTGGCATGCAGCATGGTTGGCCAGTGGAGGGGGAAGTGATAAGGGCACAGCATTGCTGGATTCTTTAGTGAATGCTGAATAATTCTTTTTCCCCATTTACCCTTTCAACTTGCAAACCCTAAAATACTCTTGGTTGTGTTGGAGCTTTCTTCAACAACTTTGACTGAGCCAGGAAGCATAGACATTTTTCCTTCCAGAGGAATGTGGGACACCCATGCAAAGGCACAGTTAGCTGCTGAGTTTCCAGCAAGACATTCAGATTGGGAAGATTCAGATAACAATTCAAGGCACAAAGAGCTCCAGGAGTTCCATTTTTGCTCTTTGAATATTCAATGCACTTATGTTGACCTTGCTGATCTAGTGAGAAGTGAAGGGAATTCTTTTCTTTCCTTTTTTACTGAGTTTTATGTATCATTATGTCAAAAGGGAAAATTACAGCTGAAGAGACTCCTGAGCAATATCCAGAGCTACAATTTTTTGTGATTTCAGCTGTTCTACTGCTGTAATTTTCTTCCACGCCTTACATACAAATAATATCAACCCCCTCATGTAATTCCCCCACCCCACAAGGGAGCTCAGGTTCCAGATGTATTCAGCTTGGCACAGTTAAGCCCTCACCATTTACTCCTTTCTTGGCTCAAGCAGCTGGGAAGGCCTGGACCTGTCCTTGTCACGAGTCAGAGCATTCACAGGGTTTTCATGTTACATCAAAAAACTCTGTAGTGACTCCAGTTGCTTTAGTGAAGCAATCTGAGTTCAGAGGAACCAACAGCTATACTCTATCTAGGTGTGCATGTAGAGCAGAAGAGAATACTTTCAGCTGGAAAGGACCTATGATGACCATCTAGCCCCACTGCTGTTGATCCAGGGCTGTTCAAAAATTAAAGAATTTTATTAAGGGCATTGTCTAAATTCTCCAATTACTGATAGGCCTGGGGCATTGACCACCTCTCTGGAAAGCCTGTTCCAGTGTTTTACCAGCATGGCAAAGAAATGTTTCCTGACGTTCAGTCTGAACCTCCTCTGGTGCAGCTTTGAACCATTCCCATGCATCCTCTTACTGGATCCCAGGGAGAGGAGCTCAGCACCTCCCTCTCCATTTTCCCTCTTCAGGAAGGTTTAGAGACCAAAATATGTATATAACTATAACTATAACTAACTATAACTGTAATTATAACTATAACTAACTATAACTAACTACAATTAAATGGGCACATATTTTTTGCAGCACTATATGGATTTATTTTTCTGAGTAGAAACATTTCACCTGACTATTAAAAAATCTTCTATGGCTATCTAGCTCCCAGTGATACCTCCATGCTGTTCAGAAAGGTAACAGCAGCTATGGGAACTAAAGGAAAAGTGTGAAGGCTGAGATCTCTGAGCAGAAGGACCTGGCTGCAGCATCCCTCTCCTGAAAGCAGGAGGGGAGATGTCCTGTGCAATTCAATGTCCACAGGATCTTGTAACTCTGCCAGAGGGAGCTCACCCCCCACACCAGTGTTCTCCTGTCCCGGTCCCTCCCTCAGCATTCCATCACCCAGTTCCTGTAACAAATGATGCTCCAATTTCTCTCTCACACCAACAGAGCCAGTGTCAAAATCCTCCTGGCTATTTCCAGGCCCTTTCTACCGAGAAAACACATTAATGAAACTATTTCTTGCTTCTTTCATTTTCCCACTTTCTCTCCTGTTTTTAATTAAACACTCCCTGCTTGTGAAAGTGGGGGTGGGAGGGTTTCTTTGCCTTTCTGTAAAAAAGCCCACCAAGAAAGTTCCCTTAATCTCTCACCAGTGTAAAATAATCTTTCATTATGCCAATGAGAAAGCTTCAAAGATTTAATTAATTTCTCTGCTTGCATAAGCATAACAATATTAGTCATGTTGGCCTATAAATTGTAGTGACCAGTGTGGATTTTTAATTAAATTAATGTCATTACTTTCAGAGGCATGAAATATATTCCACCACATGCACATTCTACTCAATACTTTTCCTCCTTGACTCCCCCTCAATGCTTTGTGGCCTACATAGGTGGATTCAAAGCTGGGCACAGTAGAGGAGCTTACCAGCCAACCATTTATAAATTAACAGCCATGTTTGGAAAAGGTATTCTTTCAGAGAGGCAGGACCCTTTCACATACCCTACAAACCAAATGAAATAAGAAACCACAGGGATATGGGGGTAGTAGAAGAATGAATATGCCCACATATAAAAGATACTCCTTGCTGTCTGGGATTTGTGAAATATTGTACAAACACAACTTTGGTTTGCTATTGTAGCAATTTACTGGTGCTTAATAAAACATTCGTTTGTGTGATGACGTCTATAACAATTCGTGGGCTCATTTAATCATGGAAATGGAAAGCTCAAAGGAACCTCGAGAGATCAATTACATCCCCTGGTCCTCTCCTGAGCTGTATAATAAACAACAGCAATGTGAGAAGCAAAACCAAAATGTGTAGAGAGAGTGGGTATAGTTTAGAGTTTGGGCTCCTTCTGTGTTAGAGGTTATCACAGATAAACTGTCCTTGGAAAATAACTCCTCTTATTTGCCACATGCTTTAGTTCAACTGTAACTCATACCACGTGAATTAAAGCTTTGACTAATAATTCTGATGTTCTTCTTACTGAGGCTTTGAGAGTGTGTACTTAATGACTAAATTGTGTTTATTTAAAAATGACATAGCAGAGCCATTACAGCCTTCTGTAAACTCCAACAACCAGTCTGTTTTGCTGCCTGCAGTTCAAATAAAGAAATTGCCTTCCAAAGCAGACAATAACCTTTGGTCTCTGCAGCACATCTCAGAGAAGAAATGACTTTACATTACATACACACAGCACCACCACACCATGGACTCATCTAAATCAACAACTGCTGAGCTGTTTTAGTCAGGGGTGCTATGGCCTAATGCAGCTCTTCCAGTAATTTCCCAGTAATTTCATACTGGGAGCAAACTTATGCATGTGTCAGTAGGTCCTGAGGACACAGGTTTTTGTGTTTGCTAAACCTGGGGCATGTCCCTGCAAGGGTGGAACCAGTGCTGTGCAGTGCTGTGCTGCAGCCCTGGCTGTGTCATCACTCCTCTCACTCCCTGCCCCACACCCAAGGCGTGCCAAAGGTGGAATGTTCCCTGAAGCTGAAGAAGAAGTGCCAAAAGCCACCCACACAGCAGCTGGGGAGGACAGAGACTGTGGACAGAGCCATTGAGGTCACCAGTGCTCAGGTGACGTGGGTCTGTGCCAGTGCCAGACATAGATACAGACGTAGATGTGAATAGAGATGGATAAGGACATGCATACAGATATCATATGCTATTATACTGCAGGAGGTTTGTTGTTATAAAAGAATTATGAGTATGATTCCTAATTGCTCCCTTTGTCCGTGTGTTTCTAGGCCCCCAGAACCAGCTGAAGGTGAGTCACCTGTTAGTACCTGAGCCCAGCCTGCACCACTGTCTGAAAGGAGTGCTCACAGGGATCTCAAGGTGTTTCTCACTGGAGAAGGAAAAAAGGCACTTTCCATCCTACAACCAACAGTGTGATGCACCAGCAGCAGTTTTGCTCTCTGTCCAGGCAGAAACAACTCCCCCAAGTCTCCTCCATGCTTTATTTCCTGAGCTGGCATTCTTCCCAGCATCCAGGGGAGACTTACCTGCTCAAATCTGTCATCAGGGAGCCAAGAAACATTTGCTGACTAAGCCAGCAAAGGAACTACAGTCCAGCTCTTCCAGGAGCTAAGCAGGACTCAGAGGTCTTGGGGTAGGAACTTTCCTACGGATGAGTGTAGGATTTAGAGAGTACTTTAGCATTGCTCCAGCTCACTGCACATTTAGGCATGATATGCACTCTTCCCAGCCCAGGTGTATGAGGCTCCTGGCTTTGAAGGTCATTTATTGTGATAAACAAATAAGTAAAATATTTGTTCACCTGGAGAAAGGCTGATAGCCAGTGTAGTAAGTGAAAGTGCATGAGGAATCAGCTGTGTCTGCCTCTCTTTGCATGTTCAGATATTAAAAAATGGAAAAGTGTCTTCAGCTAGAGAAACCAGGAACAACTTCCCGGTGGGATAACAGAAAACCAGGAACAACTTCTCAGTGAGACAACAGACCTCACCAGGAGTGAGGTAGGCTCAGAGCAGAGCAGACTCTGTTTAAACACCCAAGAGGAGCTCTCAAAGTTGGGCATGATGGAGAAAGAGGGGTGAAGAAAAATTTTTTTTCTTTTTTCTTTTCTTTTTTTTTTTTTTTTTTGTGGTGAAGATTTTTCTGTACTTCTATTAATCTGAGTGAATGCAACATTTCATCGTCTTCCTCAAAACCAAAATGTCCTAAAAAAAAAAATCTTTCAAACTTCAAAAAACATGGCCTTAGTGATGAGCCCAAAGGGCCCCTAAGAAGAGGACAGGACTTAGGATGTCATTTTCACTGGCTTTTTTTCTGAAATTACTACATTAAAATGACAAAATATCTCTGCACAACAACATTATGCCATAAACTATTTAACAGTGCTGTGTACAAATCAATGCAGAAGTTTAATGGCAGGACCATGAGGGGAAGGCAGGTTTGCTGAAAGATCACAGAACCCACTTAAGGCCAAACAAAATCAGGCCAGAGCAAGACCTGGTCTGGAGTGTGGAGAAATAGCTGCTGATCCAGCCTGTGTGTCACATATATATCATCTATTACTGACACACTGGGAGTCATAAAGCACAGCAGAGCTGAAAAAATGTGCTTATCTGTGAGCAGAAGTTCTTGGCTTCCTTGGCTCTGCAGAACAGTCCTGTAAAGAGGTGATGGATGCTCATCCTGCTGAAAGAGAGGTGGCCAGGATTAACAGCTCAGGATTCCAGATCCCTTCTGTCAAAAATGAAAAATCAGAGAGGAAAAAAAAGGCACAGAGCTTAAACTGATGGATTTGTTGGAATATTACACCATATTTGAATGGTGATCTTTGAGGCTGTGAATCCTGACATTGCTCTGGTATAGAAGGATACAATCCAGTAGCAGGTATGGTAGAACTAGGACACAGTATCATAGTTTTCCCATGGAAATAAGAGTACAGCTAAATTGTGCTTTTCTTTTGGGGAACAAAGCCATTGGCATGGTAGAGGCAAACCATTAACTGTAACAAAATAATGCAAAAAACCCTATTCCAGTTTAAGCCCACAGACAGCCCATCTCAAGGCACCTACAAACTACAACAAACCGTTAAAATCCCCCTAATGAGAGTTATATTTGCAGAGCTGAGATCAAATTATAAACCTGTGACCTGGACTTTGGCTGGAACTTCAGAGTTCAGGAGTTTTCATAACAAAGGTTTTACTTCATTTTGACATTGCATGTGAATTGCAAAGCAGGATATGTTCTTGAGAAAATATTGAGCAAAATAAATGTTTTCAGGACAGACATCAGTTAAAAAAAAAAAAGCCCCAAAAAACCCAAAAAAACCCCAACCAAACAAGCCAAGAAAACCTATAAGTATTAATTTTCAGTATTATTTTTCATTTTAAAGTATTAAAATTAAATTATTAATTGGTGTTAATTTTCAGACAAACATAAAATATATGTGCTAAATGTTTTCAAAAGAAGTTTTAATACAAACATTTTAGAGAAAGCAAGGGCTTTTCAAAATACCATTAGTTTAAGTGAAAGTTCAAGTTCCTAGTGGATAAAGAGGAATGTGAATCACTGAACTCAGTGGAGAAGCCTTGGTTGATCAGGAAGGATTTGCTGTCTGAAGGGATGTCTGCACTGCAGTACAGAAAGAAATCAGATGAGATTAAGGATAATTTATCTGCAAGGTCTAGGTTTGAGGGAACAGCAATACACTTGTGTCTAACAAGTAGAAAGTCAAAATGAGGCCATAAATTACGTCAGGTAACATATCTGAATGCAAAAATCCTTTCACTGTAACTATTTTTTGGCTGTGCAGATCAGGCAGTATTTCATTTGGCTGAGTCAAGAACTGAGATGACTACTGACACAGCAAATAAATAAATCAACAGGGGCCTGACACCATTTTCAGCTTGACCAATTTAACTCAAGACCAGTTGTTCTGAAATTATTCAAGTTCTTTCAACACACAAATGGTAAATGAGATTAGACCTGGGGTGTTCAGCACCAGAGAGGAGCCTCTGTCTGCTAAATATAATGATTTAATCCTTTATGTAACCAGGAGGTAAAGAGGGCCCACAGCTTCATTATGTCCCTGGACAGAAAACAAGGCTCAGACAAGCAGATCTGTGACTCCTGGTATAAAATGCAATAATGAAATGCATCTTTCAGGTGTAGGCATTGGTAACAGCCAGTGGGTTTGAGGTCATTAAAGAAGGCTGTGGAAAAAAAAAGAGCAGATTTGTGTAGAAAGTTTAGTAACATGATCTCAGATCAGATTAGCTGCTGACACGGAAAATTATCTCCTTGAGCCACTTTAGATAAGTGGTGAAGGAAATGAAAAAATTCAGAGAGTGTCTGCCAAAACCAAGGGTGATATACCCCCAAGCACTGGTGTAAGAGACCAGGAGAGAGAAAGGAATAGGCTTGTGGGCTTCATTTCCAATGTGCTTTCTTTACACAGCACTGATTACACAGCCCCGTGAAGGCCATGGGTTTACAGAAACTGGGGCAGTGCAGATTATAAACCAAAAAGCACTAAGGAGAAGGCTTGTTCCCTCCTCCCAGGTGACATTTTGAAGCCTGATGTCGTGAATTACCTGTCTGTTCTTGTCAATCCTTGTCCTTCCTCATCAACTGCCAGATGATAGGAAGCATCCACATCACAAATGGGAAACAGGCCCTAAATTTCAGAAACTAAAACTGAGGGTTGGTTTTTGTTTGGGTTTGTTTTTTTTTTTTTTCCGAATGCCACAGTAGTTAGTAATATGGAATTATGTAAATTCATGCTAATTAGAATGATATGCTGGTACATACAGCTTTTGTGAATTTAAGAAATAAAGCATTTGAGGAATTAGGAGGCTGAGTTTCTTGAGAGAGCATGGAGAGAGGCCTGGGGAATCCAGCCCCACAGATATTTTGCTGTGATGATTTTTTTATTTTTTTTTCTGCAGCCTTTCACGTGTTTTCCATGCAAGGAACTTTGCCTTTTATCTAAGAAATTGCTTCCATGCTTTTCTTGGTTTTCCCTTGCGTCTTTTTTTACCAAAACTCATCACTCAGATATAGTACTTTCTTCAAAACATTTAAGACCAGCATCGCATTCTACACCGCCTTCTTTGAAATGAGCTGTCATCATTTGCTTTGTGGCACAAAAGTCTGTCCAGGGTGAGCTCCCATCACCTCTGGTCACCCTCCACTGCTGGCCAGGTCCTCAGCCCTGTGCAATGAAACCAGACTTCCCAACAGGTCCCATTAGCCAGGTTTTCTGACCCCCTCAGATCTGTTTTAAAGGCAAAATTTGCCACCAGCACTCATAGATACAAAACTCATCACCACCAGAAGTCTTTGCCCAGAGAATTACCTGCCTTGTGGGGGAGAGGGTTTCCCCATCCTACAAAGTCTCCACCAGCCACAGAAAGTGCCTGTGGGTTATGAGGCAGACCAATATGTTGATAAATCACAAATTTAGTTGTGTAGATGCTACACTAAGGAGGGCTTTGCCACAGGACTCTGTCCTGCAGGATGGGCTCCCCAACCTGCCCTAAAAAGGCTGTTATGAAGAGCCTCATATCTGAGGATGTGAGCCAAGTATGATAAATACAGCGAGCAAGAGCTGTGGGGAGCCTTTAGGATTAACGTGAACAATTTCATTCCATTGAAAATACCCTTAATGACAGAGAGGCATTAGGCCATGCTGAGCTCAAGGAGAAGTGGCTTTGTGGGACAGGGCAATGACAGCAGGAGCTCAGCTCAGGCTGCCTGGGAAAGCTGCTCCAAGGGAAGACCTTTTTTCTAGGGTGGGGGTTAGATTGCTCTCCTGCCACAGCTAGAGCAGCAGAGCAGCCACAAAATTTAATTTATTTTTTTCTGAGTTCCGGGGTTCGTGTCTGCCTGATCTGACCTGTCTCTTTGACAGAAATTGCCTTTTATTTTTTTACCTATCACACAGTATTTTAAGCACCTCCACAACAAAGTACTGAACAGTTTTCAATCACAGTATCTCTGCTTACAAGAAAAACTTTGAGGGGAACTTAATGATTTTACTGATCCCTCAGTCACTGCAGTGCTCATGCTGAATGCCCCTTTAGAGCCTGCTAGTGAACACAAAGGAATTGCAGTTCACTTGGGCAATGTGGGGTTTTTTAATAATTAGAAGAATATTTAATTTATTAGAGAAAAAATTTGAACATTCAAAAAATCTAAGGAGTTTCTAGGCATGTGATCATTATGAGGGAAAGTCAAAAATAAACTAAAACCACAGCCACTTTTCAATAATTATTGCTGTCAAATAGGATTCTTGGCACAGGTTTTGCACTCTGGTCAGCACTGCTGTGGTGTTAACAAGCCTTTTATCTGGGCACATGAAGATACCTGTGCATTTAGTGGTCCAGATGGAGCTGTAATTGTTATGGCTGCATGGAACAGCAAAGATAAGCAGAGAAGATCACTGAGCTCCACTCTAGATGCAGAAAACATTCAAATTATTGAAATTTTTGGTGCTCTCCCCTTCTAATTCAGGCCAAAAGATGAAGTCTGACAATACTTTAGAAGGTTATAAGAGATCTTTCTTCAGTCAGTTTTGCACATCTTTTAGCCTAGCCCAGAGACCAAGTGGGAAAGTTGCCTTTAACACTACAAAAATAGAAGCTGTCATGCTTCAGAAGAAAAGCTGACTACCAGCTGTGAATATGAATTTATTTTTTATTTCGTTTTTCTGCTTCAAAGTTGAGCATTAAAGGTGTAATAGTACTTCCTTTGAGACAGGTTTTGATAAAATTAAAGGGAACACACCTGTATGTCCTTAACTGTCACATACTCAACAATTCAACTTCCAGTCATGGATGCAGACCCAAGTCTGCATCACAGATTGAGCAGAAAATTGATCTTCAGTTTCAACACACAATCTTTGAATCCAAGAATTTTATAATGAGGTCTGTAGCACAGGAGAAAATTTAACCAGCTTGTTCTACACTAAGGTTTCAACATCCTGAGCTAAAAATGTGCCTTTCCAGTAACCCGGATCCAGATAAGCTCTGCCACCAATGTGTTTAAAAGGCATCTGAATTCATATTTTAAAAAATATATTATATGCCTGTATACCTCAAGTGTTACAGGACATTAATTTCAAAGAAAGAGGTTTGGTTCCCACAGTTGTAGGTTGCCTTTTCATGCTTTTCCTTGACCTGTGTGACATACCTCAAAATCACTGTCCTGGACCTCTCAGCAATGCAAGCATTGTCATTCTCATATTGCAAAGTGTCCTCTGGTGACCAGGTGTGAAACCAGGCAGCTCTGGCAGGGTCAGCACCATCTCAGGAGGGAGTTAGTGTGCCATCAAAAATCCAGGAGAAGCAATGCAGAACCCCACCTGAAGTTCATTTGGTCTGGGCTTGACTCCCACATTCTATAGCAACACCATGGTACTGCACTGCCTATCATGATTTTCTTCACATTCCCCCAAACTCAAACTTCTGTAGGCCTTCTCAGACATCTAATTTCACTCTTGTTGAGGTCTCTGGGCTACATCATGTAGTTACCAATGCCTTTGTTTTCTTCTAGAAGGCCAGTAAAAACAAAACAAAAAGAAAACAAAACAATAAATATTGAGATAGTATGACCCAAATGCTAAATTCCAGGATGTTTACTAATTATATTAGTATCTCTTGAGATACAGTCCACTGAGGAGAGGACAGTGCCTGTTGCTGACTTGGGTCAAACTCTAGAAAACATTTGAAAGCTGCCTGTTAATGACTCACTTCCTTCCATTAAAATGAGGAATTGTAATTGCAGTTGTGCTACAGTGACACGACTTTTAGGTCAAAAATTTGAAGAAGTTAAAACATGAGGACTGCCAGACAAGAGCTCATCCAGACCACTAGAGGAAAAATCAGACATTTCCAAGCTCCTGGGGAAAACAACGAACAAAACAGTATCCTGTTTTTACATGCATTTGATTAAGAAGATGCCCTTCCAGAACTCACTAATACTGAGTTCTATAACTCTTGGTAGACCAGGAAAATTCTAAAGAATGCCAAAAGGAGAGTCCATATTAAAAACAAGGCTGCACTAAGTCACAATCGACCATCAATGAATACAGCTGATGCTTCAAAAAAGGTTTTCAATACAAGAAGAAAAGCTCATACACTATCTAGTAAACCATAGATCCTAAACCTTTCCTGAATTTGCAGGCATGTCTCAGCTGTAACTCAAAGCAGAAAGCATGCAGTTAGTGGAGGAAAACCCGACACAAACTATTTAATAAAGCATGGCAGCAAAGCAGGAAGTGGTGAATGATGCTTCATGTATGGGCTAATTGAAGCTACAAGTTAAAATACAGTCCCTAAATGGAGTTCCTACAAGGAGCAACCAGGAAAAAAACAAAAACAACAGAACATTTACAAGGATTTGATACATTTATGGCTAACATTACATAAGGCTGCTGTCTTTGTCACCTGGATCTGAACTCTGCTGGAGCACTTCCAGTCCTGTAAGCTGCATTCCCATGAACCAAATCTACTGGAGGGTGCGTCCCACTTCTTCCCACTGAAGTTACCCAAAGCCATGTAAGCTCCAGGCTCTGATAAGTGTGCCTGGCACAAATTCTCTCTTCTTGCTGCACCATCTCTTTGAACTGTCCTTTGGCAGAGCACATATCCTGCCACTGGCTCTGAAGGAAAACAAGGAAACCACTCTAAATCTATGCATGTCAGTTTGGAGTTTACAACTACATGCTGTGAAGGTTCTTCCCCACTCAGGCAGGGCTCAAGTTTCCTGCTGTCATTGTGTTATCATAAATATTCAATGGAAAACACTGATAGTAAATATCCCTGGAAAAAGGAGCTCTTTGTTCCCTGGAATAAGGAGCTAAGGGCCTCTGTAAGGGAACCTCTACCCCTTAGAAACCTGTCCCCAGTTTTCTCCTCTTACTTTCACACAAATTCATTTCAACCACAGCTCCATATTTCTCCTACCTTTGCTTATTCCAGGGTGTCAGAAGATAAAAAGCTCTGCTGCTTTGATATCACATTCAACACCAAAGTTACAAGAGCACTACAGAAGTGAGGAGAATTTCATCACAACCTGCTTTGGGAGGATGAGGTCAAACACAATGTGATAGTGCTAGTGTTGTAGTAATGGAATAGAATGGTCATAGAGTGTTTGAAAAGATAACTGGAAACACATATCAACAAGCTTTTTTTTTAAATGAATCCTTATACTGCCTATCAAATTGCAGTTGGATTATTACTCTGGTGTCACTGTCAGTGCAGCGCCCAGCACCAGAATACCTGCAGTGGTTGGTGCAGTACAAACAAGGGGTACAAAGACAGCCATCTCCCCAAATAATTTACAACTAACACAGCAAACATAAGCCCAGAAGTGGGTTATGCTGTAAAATTATGGTAATGAGTGGCAAGGTTTCACAAATAATAATTTAGGGAAATTATCTTTGCTGGTTTTTTGAGGTTCTCCTGGATGAAAGGAGTGTGTCAAAAAAAAGGTGTTTTTTGAATGTGTGACTACAGAAGAGTTTCTCAGGAAATATGACTAGAAAGTGACAAAGAAAGAGGGCTCAGGAGACCTCAGCACTGGTGGAAGATGTGCTGAATGACAGGCTGAGGGGACTCCAGAAGGATTCTAGAGATGTAATTCAAGAGACATCTTAAAAGATATTTGTCAATTGCACCAAGGACATGTAATTGTGTCCATCCACACACAAGTTCATGAGCCAACATGAAGACAGGAACCACTTCTGAATCCCATAAAAGCTGAGTTCTCATAGTTGGGACTCCTGTCCTTATGTCTAGAAAGACTGAGTATTCTAGGATGCCCATGGAGGCTCTCCAGTGGCCTAAATGCCATTTGGGATACCATTCTGATCCTCTTTGTAGGGTTGTGACTTGGATCAGCTGGCCTAAATCCAGAGCAAACCCAAGGAGCTAAGCTAATTTTCCTTAGTCAAAGCATCTTGTAAAGTTTAGTTACAGGAATAAAGAGTTCAAATTTTAATTCCACAGAGAAGAGAATTAATATTTGTCTGAAAAAAAAAATCTTTTTATATGCTCCAGATCAGTAGGATTTGGAAGTGACACTGCCACCACCACTTTCCAAACTCAGGCTGACAGCATAGCCCAATATCATGTCAGAGGAAACAAGAGCATGCTCAGAAAGAGCCCAAATCTGTCGTGCAGAGGGAACTGCTGAAAATAAATGTTAAAACATCAGACACATCTGGACCCAATCCATAAGCAAACTTTCCCTTGAATTTGAACTTGGATTCAAAGAATAGAGGGCGGGGAGGGAAGCTATAAAGCCTCCTGTGATGTGACAAGTGAGGGCTGTTTCATTAAGGTGATGCTGTGCTTTTAATTAGATAGTCATTTCATTTGGCTCTAAAGTGTCAAGTATAATTAATATGACATTGGTAATCATTACTTCATGGTAATCTAGGGAGTTGAATTTTTTTTTTCTTTTTTGCATTGTTCAAAGATCACACACTGCTCTGATGGAAGTGGGATGATCCTTTTGCTACCAGTCTGGAAAATCTCTAGTTTCTGTGCTTGCGTCTTGCCCTATTGTCTATCTTTTCTTCCTCTACTAAGGAAGGGATTTGCTATCAAAGGTTTTTTAACTGTGTTGCAATAGCCTGATTTCCACAGGTAAGCCAAGGATAGACACAGGCAGAAAGTGTCTCACTATCTGTCTATCTAGAGATGCAAACATTTAATTGCAGGGGCTGAGGGGCATAATTTTAACATGTGCAAACACACTGTGGCACCAGCAGGATGCAATTTTGTCACTGTAGTGGATCACAGCTGTGCCCACCCCTGCATGGTCATACTGTGGTTAAAAGGAGTTTTCACCTTTTTTTTTAATACTACACTTCTCTGAAACATTAGTATTTTCTTTCTTCTTCACAGAGGAAGTCAAATACTGGGGGTTTCTTCTCACTCCCTTGGAAAGACAGACATGCATGAATTCATGCTTTACTCCTTCACCTTTCTGTCCAAGTGTCTCGAGATGTGTAACAAGAACTGACATTTTGGTTTTCATCCAATATAACATTCTCAGCCACCAAATTAGAATAGGACAACTGACCTGGAGTCCTCAAACCCCAGGTTTTGCTGTGGAATTTCTCATACCATTGTCTTCTAATTGCGTAACTTGGTGTGGCTGAGTATGGAACAACTCAGCAAGCTGTTCCCATAGAGGAGACTCCTGGGTGCACTCTGTTGTGACCTTCATTGAGGTCCAAACCTCCTCAGAGAGCCATGATTTGGGCTTTCTTCCTGGGATATTTGTTGTCCACTTTCTTAAGGATATCACTGAATATGAGTTTCCCACTGTTCTTCCAGTGCCCCCTGAACATAAACCCACGTTCAAAATCTGATGAGTCGTGGGGCTCGTGAGATTGCACAGCACAGAACGAGGCAATCGAAGAAACACAGATCTCCCTAAATGGCTTATTAAGCACAAACTGTGCCTGGCAGGCAGACTCACACACAGTGAGCCAAGGCTTGCTCTCCTGCACAAGTCCCAGTGTTGTCTTTGCTCAGCAGGGACCCCAAAGCCTGTGGCCTCTCTGCACAGCCTGCAAGGACATCAAGGGACTGAGCCCCAGGCTGCTGGTGAGCACAAGATTGCAGAGGCTGCTTGGGTAAGTCAGGCATTTCCTATTTTCTATAGAGATTTGCTAAATCTAAATATTTTAAAACAAATACAAGAACTGAAGCCTCTTCTCCTCATGGCACAACAGGATGCTCTTCCACTGTTTATCTTGGTTGAGCACAGGAAGTTGTGTTGTAGGGAAGCGCTGGTGCAGAGACAACATGTTAGGTTGTTGTATATTTGCCCAAAATGTCTGGAGGATTCAGGGTAATCTGCAGACATTCAGCCAGATAGATGGTTCCTCTGGGCTGGTGTGAGTCATGGAGCACTGACCTACTGGGGAAGGAAAGAGATTAAATAATTTACAGTAAAAGCCATTCTGGACTTTGTAGCTACGTGCACATGCAGACCTGCCTCATCTCAAAGCACCAGAGAGGGCTCATGAGCTCTTCAAAAATTATGAGAGCTCTGATTATGGCAGGCACTGAAGAGATTGTGGTTCTCCTCAAGGTTCAACAGGACTAAGTGTTTCCATTTGAAGCTCAAGATTAGGACCAAATGATGCTGCTTTTACTGCAGGCACAGGCACAGAAGCACGTTCCTCTGATTCAGGAGCAAATCGACTTAGTTATGGTAGCTGAGGCAGGCTATCCTAACCCAGCAAATGTGAATTATTGCCATCTAGCTTAACCCACAGTGGAAGGAGTTTCAGATAAACTACATTCTTTCACATTAGCCATGGAGTGGGAGCACACACCCTGACAGTTACTACATCTCAGCTGACTTTTAAACCTAAACAGGATTTAGGTGGAATACAAGTTGTCTGTAGACCTTCTAACAAGCCAGAGAGCCCAGATACCATCTGCTGGGAAAAGTGGTTAATCTCCACGTGCTTATCAATGTATGCACTGTCACACATGCCTGAGCTCAACACAAGCTCATGGAAGGAACACAGATCACGGCATGCACACAGCAGATCCAGCAACTTGCACCAGACCTACCCCACCCTAATGCTGGTGCATCAGGACCTGAGGTAGATGAATGTTGCTGCTTTTCATTTGTTCATCATTTTTGGCTAGAAGCAAGAGCCTACTGGGCCAGCATCCATGCAGTTTAGTACTCTATGGTGAAGACAGAAGGAAAAGTAATCTACAGAGGTCTGATTTCTAACATTTTAAAAGGGTACAGTAAGTTCTGAAGCTCTAGGTTTAATCACTTTCACAAAGTCCTTTTTATCATTCATTATAACTGGATAGTCTGGATATGAATATATATTAAAGTCCTGCAGGCTTAAATATCCAGAGGCAAGAGAAGATGAAAAATAAGGAGGGACAAATGTTGAAGAGATATTTTTATTTTTTAAATCTCAACATTTTTGGCAGAAGCTTGAGGATAGTTTACATTTTATCCCAATTAGCTCAGACTACCCCAGTTATGGAAAACTGGAAGCCAGCCAAGTTTTCACCACATGAACAATTTGGAAACTTCAAGAAATAATTTTATTAATAGCTTTTGTGTCTGTGTGTGTGTGTAACATCTGGGCACATGTAAGTGTTAACAATCACTAATGTTTGTTTCTCTGCTGAAATAACTGAAACCATCTCAGTGTGTCCAAGCAACCTCACCTCACTCTTCTATGCCCTTTCCAGTTCTGATACAAACAAGATTATTACCACTGCCAACAACTGAGAAAAACAAATCAAAACAAAAAAGTAGAAACTAGATTAAAAAACACCCTGCCTTTCATAATTCAATACCATAATAGTCTAAAATAAGGTCATAAATAAGTATTTGAGGGACTGTTTTGTTCTGTTCAAACAACACAATGGTTTTGTGGTGCTTTACTCTGTCTTGGTATCTTGTTTACCAGGAGATGGCACTTTTCCTACTCTTCAACTGGGCTAAGAATGGAAAGGAAATAATTCATATTAAAAAAGTGTCCTCTCAGCTGCCAAGTACTCTGAAGTTCACCTGGGTCCACCACCTGCACAGCTTGGCTGAGAGCTGTGTCCAAGGTCGCATCACTGAAGGTTGTGTGGCCAGTGGTGACGCTTTAGAGAATGATGGTCCCTCTTGATGGCTAACTGTGGTGCAATTTAGAGTAGAACTTCTCAATTAATCCTGTAAATTAACAGTATCTTTAAATTAATATTTTAACTCCTTAAGAATTCATTACAAATATTTTCCTTTCAGGACTGAATGCAGGGGATAAGAGATACTTGCCTAATTAAATGTCCACCTTCAGAGACCAGTCCCCTTTATATTTAAGGGAAATAGCAGGAAGATAATTCAAGGTAAAGCTTAGCTGAGGGCTCTGAATTCCCACTTGTAAAAGCATCCATTTTTCATCAGACTATGCCTTTTATGCCTGAAGGAGATAGTCTGCACATCCCACATGGGAACAATACTGTGGCCTTCATCATATATTTTCAAACTTCACTGAGACATGCTCTCTTTGGTGGCCTTGCCACAAAAGTGTTTTGACCTTATAAAAATTACCAGCATTAATTATATGACAAAGTGTGCCTTCCTCCTCATTTTAACCTGCATTGGGACATCAGGAGAAGGAATTTAATCACAGGGATTTAATAGTATATTAAATTAGTTTTCTAGAAGTCCTAGTAATAGTAGAAGCCATAATAATCCCAGACAGCCTGATGGTACAGTGTCACAAGCACAATACAAATTCTCTGAGATATTCTGAGAAATTACCTTAGTGTGGTGGCTCCTCACAACAGCATTGCTCAATGGAATGCTGACTCTCTTGGGAGAACCATACACTCTGCAGAAAATGTATCTGACTCTTTAATGTTAATGCAAATGCAGATTTGGCTGCACAGTCGAGGCAAATCTTGGAGTTTATCAATTTATTCCAACTGACATGGGACTGAGCACATTGCTACCGTTTGAACACAGTGCTCACCCTCATCACCCCAGGCTGTCCCACCTACATTCAGGCTGCCATTTCATCCGTCTCTCAAATGTCTTCTCCCATTTTTGTTAGATCCATATTACTGTCTTCAGTACTGGATGAACCACCTCCCTAAAATGAGCTGAATGAAATATGCCTCTTTAGTGATTTTAAACTTTTGCTGGACACTCAGGGCTCCCCTGCTTAGCAAGGTGAAAGTAAGGAACAAAGTTTCTGTTTAGAAGTAAAGCATCACAGATAGCATAAATGCTTTCCACTGATGGTTCAGTAGAGAAACTCTTTCACTGTGTTGCCTTTTTCATATGATGCCTGTTTCTGGTGGCTCAGCAGCTGAGGTCTCCTAAGCTCACCTTCTCAGTGACTTCCTCCCATCAGGATATAAATAAACCTCTTAATTTAGGTTGTCCAAGCTCAGCAGTACTTTCCAGTGGTAGGAAGACACATGCAGAAGATGCTCAGCTTGCTGACACCTTTCAGACACACTGACTGCCATCACACAGTGAAGGATCACTTTTTGAGGTACAGATCTGGTACAGGGGCTCCAAACCCTTGCACTGCACCACAGAGCAGGGGCAGAGCAAACTTTACTTCCTACCACTTATTTATGCAGAACAGACACAATTTCCCCAGCAGGAATGTTTGTGCAAATGGTCCATTTTTACACATAAACTTAGTGGTTTGGGGCTCTCTCAGTGCATCCACAGCTGAATGTATGAACCATAGGTTTGTGAAGTTTTCGGTTTGTTTTAGGTTTCTTTAAGATGAAAACAAGATATACACAGTAATTGAGACATGACAGTGACAGCACCATTCCAAAATAAACAGCTTGGAAAAGAGCCTGTAGTCAATCACTATGCCATAAACCACAGCCAAACAAAAGAGGAAGACTAAACAGCAGAAGAGTTCTCTTTCAAATTCTCCTTAGTTTTCTAGCAGTTTCTTTGCCTTGGGATCAGCCAGCCCAAATGATTTTTGCTTCTACTCACAGGCCCCCAGAAGCACCTTTGAGGAATTCCTGCAGGGAGGTGATGACACAGGTTCAGTGTGTGAGAACACTGTCCTCACCTTTGTCCTCAGAAACTTCTCCATTTTCTTCTTTTTTATCTGTGCTTCAAGCACAATTGGGAGGGAGGCAATGATAATAATAATAGTAATTTTATTACACTGGTGGTGGGATTGGTATTATTATTGTTGTTATTGTTATTAGTAGTAGCAGCAGTAATATTTCTAAATCCTTGGACAGGGTGGCTCCATTCCCCCTGGCTGTAAGCTTGCACACAACTGGGTGGTGACCTGTGGCTCCAAAGCCTCCTAACCACAATATACTGTGTTCATAAACAAAGTTCACCGGATGTTCAGCATCCAGCTTGCAGGAAACTCTGCCAAGTCTGTGAGCACTAAATGCTGAACTAATAGTGAACTTTCATAAAGCAGGTCATATAATAAACTTCCATGAATTACAGTTATAAGCTGCTATAAATTGCTCTGCGGCAGGTTCCAAGCAATGTTTTTGCTGTTCTTTCACTAAAGCTGCAGTAAATCCTTAGAAAGAAGAACCAAAAAAGATGTAATCTACCTTCAAAACTTGCAGCCTGGTTGCAGTTTCTAGCCCGCCATCAGTCATGCAATGCAAAAAGTAGAGCCACTATTTGCAATATTGATCAAGGAAATTTTTGTTAATCTTGTACACAAATTGGAACAGAATTTTGATAGTTTCAGACTCTAGATATTTCTCTGAAGAAAAGGGAAAAATAGTCAGGATTTTTTTCAAAATGCAAGGACCTTAGCTTTAGATAGCAGTTGTTCACCTCCAGCAGGAGTCAGGAATTCACAGCTCCTCTGAAAAGAATGTCCAACAAAGCAACAGACTGATATAACACCCAGTTATTTTACAAATTCAGCCATGACGTTCCTTGTCCCTTGGCTCTCCCACCCTTTAATCAACCCAGACTCACAGGAAAGAGCAGCTTTAAAATTTAAGTGAATAGAGATATAAGTTACTGTCTTCTTCTTTTCTCTCCTTGGCTTTCCTGTCCTAACAGACTCTTTCTGCCAGTGACCTCCATGTCTGTTTGCCACAAGTAGTGTGATACTCTCCATCCACCTTACTGGGATGTCTCCTCCACTGCAGTTAACCAGAAAAGTTGGCTTCCAGTACATTCCAAAAATAAAATTAGTATTTTATCACCAGTATCTTTCCCTGGGAAGCAGTTCTGTGTGCTACAGGCTGATGGATGGGGTATCCTGTACTCTGATTAAACACACCCAGGAATGGGATACATGGGATCAACAGACAAACCTGCCAATGAACTTCCCTTCTTGGGAAGTTTAGCAGCTTGGGATGTGATGTAGCTCCTAATTATGATTCCCAAATTACTTCAGCCTTTTGTTCTGAATTATTCCATGTAAAATCTTCACAGACCAAAGCACGTTAGGGTTAAGTATTGTGACGTGTAGCTATGACACACTGATGTCCTTTCCTGAACCATTCATTAATGCACAGTCCCTTAAGGTGCTGAGTTCCCCTGGTTTTCACTAATATAACAAAATTCGAAGGAATTTGGTGCTTTCCTGCAACATGCAAGACCAGGGTCCAACATCTGGAATAGATGTCCCATTCCCAACTATGTGTGATATCTACAGCTCGTGATACTAAAAATTTTCCTGGATCAAAAAAAAAAAAAAAAGGAGAAAATCTCAGCCAAATGTCTGTTTATAATTTTCCCCTTGCAAATTGCAGCCATATTTTGATTGTGTCTACTGAAGCCTCTTACCTTTTGTTTCCCCTTTGCCTGGTGATGTTCACTATCATCTGTTATAGCAAACATTGTTCACTGTGTTTCTAATCACGGGACATCCTTCAGTCACAAGTATGAGGCTAAGAAATTTTGGTGAAAACACAGTCACAATCTGTCGAGGAGGAAAGTTGATATTTGGGAGTCAGGAAGGAGAGAGGACAGAATGTGTTCAGTCAGCAGGTCCCACAGGGACTGAGAGGAGAGTCCCTTTGAGGAGCTCCATCCTGTTGTCTGTCTTTTCCAGGCAATTAATTTTTCAGGAGTTGAAGAGGTAAAAGATAATGAAATAAGTAAAAGGTAATGAAGGTCATGAAAAGTCACGAAAGACCAAAATCCTTTATTTATCCCCTGCAACAGGGCAAGATTCCCCCCCAACAATCAGGCCACAGGCTCCAACCTTTTCCCAGGGAATCATCTCTACAGAAGAAGAGTTGTGTGATTCCCTGCCCTGCCAGCTCTTCCCTCCGTGAAATGAAGAATTGAATGTACCAGCCCCTGAGGTACCCAACAAGCATTAGGAAACTCCTTCCATGCTGACCTATCAATAGAAATCACAAGAACTAACTCTTCCTTTTTTCTCTTACACACAGAATAACTGGCATTTTCCAGGCTATCAGATAAATGTATTCTTAGAATGATGTCCATACACAAAGTATTTAGACATTAGAGTATGTATGGAAATATAACTCTTTTCTTATTTGTTTCTTTGATGGTTGGCAGAAAAACTGCAGTGTTCTTCAGCTGATCTGGAAAAATGCAAGAGTAGCTCATGCAGTCATTACAGAGCAATCTGTGGGTGTTAAATTGCTGGGAAAAATAATAATAAACTGCTAGGACAGTGGGGAAGATTAAAGAGATAAGTTTCTCAATACAATATCTCTGCAGTAAAGGCATGGGCACGGGCCATGGGTATGAATGTGGTTTCTCCATGGGAAGAGCTGGATCCAGCACTTGCTCAGGTCTTGGGGAGCAGCAAACACAGGTGTAGGAAGGCACAAGGACTGAACATCAGTCATGCCAGTGGCTATGTGCTCTCAGGAGATCTCAGCACCACCACAGGACTGTAGGTGGGGAGGAGCAAAGAGCTCTAAGTGTGGTAAAGCAGTGACATCTTTGCTGACAGGGTCAGAGACAGCTCATCACACACATCTTTTCCTAGGCCTTGCACATGTACTTTGGCCTGTTCCAAAACTCACTAAAATCACTGGGACCCTCTCCACTGACAACAACGAGCTCCAGATCCAGCCCATAAAGAGCTGCAGCAAGACTGCAGCCATATGGGATTATTTCTGAGTCACAGTAGTAAGAGATACAACGAAAATATGTTGGCTAGTTGGTAAACATAACAGTCTTGGCAGGCTCAGCAAGAGACCAGATTCTAAGAGGTCTGGAAGCCAAACTCTCATCCTCAGAGGCGGATACTTGGGGGGAAGACCATGAAGAGGGCAGTGTGGGCAGACCAGCATTGCTAGTGCCTGTTTTCTACCTGTCCTGTGGACACACAGAGCTCTCCACAACTGGCAGCCTGAAAGCTAAAAATTCCCTGTGTCCAAACAAGCCCATGGGAAAGGACATAGTGAGCTAGATAAATTACAGTTATGAAATACAAGTATTTAATTAAATCTTGTCTGGCTGTATTTTGTATCCTTCCAAAAAAAAAGAAAAAAAGAAAAAAAAATCCAACTTCAAAACTAATCTGGAACTGACTGCCTATGTTATAATTTACTAGAAACTCTGTTGTCATCACTTCAGTTCATAGAAAGGAAAAATAAGAACAGCAACGGTTTTCGTCAGTCCCCATTTAAAAAAAAAAAAAACCAACAAAAAATGCCGCAATTTAAAGGAAAAAGTTAAATACAAAGATGTAGCCAAGCCCAAGTTTGTGGTAACTGCAGGGAGGTCAGGCAGGTCAGCCAAGGTGGAGAAAGGTGGGTCAGGTTAGCAGAGGGCAGACAGGTTTCCTGGTGTCCTCCCACTGCCTGGGAAACCCCCCCTGAGCCTGCCTTTGGCTGGATGAACTGCTCTGGCTCCAGCTGGGACAGGGCATCTCCTGATTCCCTGCCAGCAGCTGCATGTCTGCATGAAGGTGCACAAGACAGAGACTGAAGACAAGAAAAATGTGTGAAAATGTGTGAAAAATGTTGCAGGGTTGTGCCATGACAGAAGTTCTTTGAGATGTGATTTATCTGTGACCGCTGCCCTGGCAGCAAATGCCTTTTGGGATCCTGACTGCTCCACATCCAGATTCAAGATGGAAAGGTGAATAACTCCTCTATTGTCTCATCCATCCCATTAGGAATCATAGAAATATAGAACAATTTGACTTTGAAAGGGCCTTTTAAAATTCATCCAGTCCAACCACCCCACCATGGGCTGGGACACTGCCCACTGGGACCAATTTGCTCTAAGTCCCATCCAACTTCACCTTGAATGCTTTCAGGAATGAGGCATCCACAGCTTCTCTGGGCAACCTCTTCCAGTGTTTTACGCCCAAACCTTAAAAAAAATTCTTCCTTTTATCTAACCTAGACCAACCCTCCTTCAGTTTAAAACCATTACCCCATGTCCTTGTAAAAAGTTTATTTACATTTAATATCTTCCTCTTAGCAGCCATTCATTCAGGACCTGCAAGAACAGCAGCCAAGGCTTGTGTATGGAAGTTATAAGATATTTAAATAATAAGAAAGATGTCAAGGGCAAAACAGCACTACTACAGCTGCTTTACAAAGTAGTTTATAGAGTCTGCACTTCCCAGCAGATTTTCCTAAGCATCAGACTGACAGCTGAGGGGAAATAGAGGCAGGGCAGCAGGGTTGCTGACTGTACTTGTCATGAAAGGGCAGCTTCACCCCAGGTACCTTTCTTGGAGTGGCTCTCTGGACATTTTCTGTCTGGTTTCATCCAGCTGGTGAATTGTTAAAGGGAAATTTCAGCACACACCATTCCCCCACCAACGCAATGCTCGGCTTGGGCTCTGTCAGAAAACCTTGCTCACATCTTCCTGTTGAAATCCTGCCCCATTTTCAGTCTTTTATGGATGGCCAGAGTTTATGCAGACTTTGCTTCCTGTCAGAAACACTGTCATGCAACAATGCATAGTCCATGTTTCATGTGTGTGTGGTCACTAGATTGGTCAATAGATTGTTTATTCAAACCAAATGGTTCACATGTAATAGGATATTCTTAGGTCCCTTGCATGCAAAAATAGCAGTGCAGGTCATGCTGGTTTTACTGTTTCTTTTCTTCTCTGCAAATAACAATGACACTGTGAAGAGCAAAATGGTCATTTTTACAGATTTCATCTGCACAGGGAGAATGTATTCCCTGTGACGGATACCTAATATGAATATTTTACTAACCACTTTTCCAAAGGCTACCATTTAATACATCACAATTTGCAAAATAGATACAGATTGTTATGGCAATCCTGCCCCTTTCCTGTGCAAGGCTAAATGTGTGAGGAACTAGGAGTTAACTAGATCTTGAGATTTTGAGATGCTTTTACAATATAGAAGCCAGCATTCTGACTTTTTACAAAATATGCAGTTTTGGGGTCTGACACAAAAGCTTTCAGTAAAGATTACTTCTGATTAAAAAAACAAAACAAAACTGTATCAAATTGGAAAAAAATATCCACTCTGAAAACCCAAAATAGGATTAGGCCTCTTGTTTAAGACACCATATTGATATGATAGCAGAAAACTTGTGATGCAAGAAGGTGGTGATCTAAGAGAAGTAAATAGACAAGAAAGAAGCACCAGGACCATCCTCTTATAAAGAACAAAGATACAACACGGTCAGTTGACTCTCACAGGGCCACTCTGGACAGAGAAGTGCTAAAAGTGCTAAACCTCAATCTCCAAAGACAGTGCATTAACCACAAGACAATCCTTCCATACTAATACAAGGATTATTTTTTACTACTGTAAGCCATTACTTTTATCCTTTTGGTGTTTAAGAACTGAATGCTTTGTTAACCATTAATTTTGGATGAGTTTGCTATCTGAAATCTTATAGCATTTACAGTAGTTTTTGGAGATTTCCCTTGTTGGACCATTCATACAAATAGATATATCTTATTCTTTCCTTGGCTTCTTTCTGTGTTTGTTTTGGCTACCAGCACATTCTACTTACAAGAAGAATAAGGGAAACCTTTCCAAAAAATTAGCACACTTAGTTATGAGAGAGTTGAAAACATATCATGCCTTTGCAAAGCCTGAGTGACAGAGAGAATTCCTTTGTTAATTATTTTTCCTAGGCCCAGAGGAAGAAAAATATTTGAGAGAAAAAACCCAAATCTTTTTACCATATCCAAAATAGGATGAATTTGTAACAGGAGAGGGCTGCACACACTAGTGTAAAGTGCCAGCCTCGTGGGCAGCACCGAAACTCATTCAACACTCGAAAAAAAGATTTTCTTTATTTGGAGGCCAAGCACAACAGCAATGAGTTTCCCCACAGACACACACATTTACTTTGCTTTCATCTGACAAATACAGGTCAGTGAATTTGCATCTGAACTATTTTTTTAGGAGAGTCAGTACTTCTTTTTACTTTGCTTACGGCAAAACACATGAAAATATGCAGTGGAGGAAAGGTCTAAACTAGTCCAAAGTTCTACTTAAAGCAAAATTTATTTGTAGCATGTATAGGCATCACATTGGATATTTCATTTATTAATTATCTCTATGAAGAACATTGCTGGAAGCTGAAGTGGGATCTTATTTAGAAGATCTATTTCACTTATTTTCCAAAAGATATTTGTTTTGTGAACCCGGATGTCCCACCAGAATTCTTGGGGTGCCTGACTCCATCACTTGTCTCCAAGTCACCAGCATCACCAGCTGTGTAGGGATTTTTTCCGTGGATGGCAGGGACAAGGAACTCTGCACACCTGAGATGTTCTAGAAACACGTGGCTTTATTATTACAAGGGTCGTGGGTAAAGAGGGTCTGCTTCCAGCCACCAGCCTGGGCTGGAGCAAAGCCCTAAAGAGAGAAAGGGGAGAGAGAGAGATAGAAGAGAGCTATGGGGTAAAAACGGGGTAGGAGCAGGGAAAAACGTGGGGAGGAGAGGACAAGAGAGGAGAAGCGAGGAGAAGAGGGTAGGAGGGCTGAGGAGAGGACAAGAGGGCAAGAGAGGACAAGAGAGGACAAGAGTGGAGAAGAGAGGATAAGAGGGCAAGAGGGCGATTCTCTTGTTACAATACAATATATCCTTTTTTCTGTTGAATATTCTAATTCATATTGACCAACCGGCGTGAGATACAAAACCTACAAACTTTGCATGCAGCCTATAAGAACGACTGCATTACCATGTCATTTTACTCTCTATAAACTTCTTTCTTATGCATTTGTTCCTGGATGTCTTTGCCAAGGTGGAAAGGCAACATTCTTGTCCTTTTGTCAGCTTAATCACCATCTTCCTGCCTGCCAGGCTTACATCTCGAAACTGGCTTCCATTTCTATTTCACTTACAGGTTTTGTATCTGCAGTATTTTTTATCATGCAATCATATTCATAAGTCCTTCCTGTCCTGTCTTTCCCAACACAGCTGCAGTAGCTGGTTCATGGACACAATCTCCTTCGTAACCCTGAAGGCTGAAGTCAAGAACTGAATGGGAGCTGCCCCACAAAATGTCCAGCTGCCTTCTCAGCTGCTTCATTAAGTACACTGGCTGTGTTTTGTTGGGAACAGTCTTGGTAAATTTTAAGGACTTTGGGTTGACTTAGTCTCTTGAAATGAGGCTGCGATGAAAGAATCTGAGTCATGAGTACATACAGAGTGATCCTCAGCATGAGATGTCCTCTCACCCACGGTGCCCACCAATGCCCCACCTGCTGCATGAACTGGGCCATTGAAAACCTTCCTCTTTTCTTTATCCTGACAGCTGAGCTTTAGTTTAGCAGGACAAACCAGTCACAGTTCTACACAGCCTGTAGGGAATGCTCTTGGCTTATCTCCCTTCTGCATTCAAAAGGTTTCAGAGGCATTAAAGCTGGATAACTGCAGAAAAGTCTTGAGCTTCTTCAGGCATCTCCTGTGAAATGCCCCAACACCCACCCACCTCCTTGCATGGCTTGTGGCCTTGGTGCACTGTCCCTAAGGACAGCAAATCTGGCCTTGAAATTAACTTCCAGGAAGCTCTCAGACAATACTGAAGACAAAAACACCCAGCGCTTGTGGTCTAGTGTTTACCAAGGGTTTGCCCTTGAGTCCTTGAGCTATTCCCACAATGGCTGAGTTTCCATGTGGTCACCTATCCAAGTTTTGTACAGTTCTAAAGCTGCTTTGCTCCTTGGCATAAACAAGATGAGATGGGTTCATCCTGGGATGGAAAAGTGACAGAAGTGACTGAGCTGTTTTCAGCCAGTGGAAATCTCTCCATCCTCCTCACATTGAAAAGTGGGCCAGGAGCATCCCTTCCTCCCTTCAGGTTTGGGCTTAGCACTGCAAGCCCAACACCAGGGAGTCAGGTTAGGTGGAAGGAAACTCTCCACAAGACATTAGTCTTTTTATTTTCATTTTTGATCTATGAGAAGCCAGTCATAGCTTTCTGCATACTGTAACTACAAGTTATCACTGCATTGTTCCCACCAGAAACAGACTCCTTTACCAGCACTTTTAATTAATTTCAGGATCTTTAAATCAAGTCCATATGAATGGTATGTAGAATCTGATCTTTAAATACCCACGTGTATTAATTAACTTCTTATTTTAATAAAAAGAATCCTCATTTAAGCTACGGGAAATTGCAGTGTGTGCATGTATGTGATCCTTACATCCACACTGCTTTTTTGGATATGTTTACCTTGTACACACACTCATCCAAAATTAAGTTAATGGTCCCAGTCTGGCCCTCAGGACTCTGCAGCTGGCAGAGGCCAGTCATAAACAGCTTCTCTGAGAAAGTACTAGAAATCTCTTGAAAAGGAGGAAGGATAAAAATATAATTAGGGTAAATAATATTATTCTGTGTTGCAGAAGGAGAGTAAGAGAACAAAAGCAGAAATAACTCCATTACAGATTTTTTGCAGGTTACTTTCTGCAGCCAGGGAAACTTCTGCTGTTTCCTTCCAAGCTACTTTGTCTACACACTGGATTATCCCACAGAAAGAGAGATGAGAAAATGAAAATAAATATTGCAATCCAGAGGAAATTCCTACAGCAGAAATACTAGTGAGATGACAACTGTTCTTATCAGCACATCATTTGACTTTAGATTGTCCAGCTTTTCAAAAAGGGAAATGGGGGTATTTCCCACCTCATCATGGCAATTGCAAAGTTAAAATAAATATTTCTCAAAAAAATGAGCACACAGAAAACATTTTTTTGCAGTCCTGAGTTGGTTTTTGTTTGTCTGTTTGTTTGGGGTATATTTTGGCCACAAATGTGGGTCTTCAAGATCCCTGAAGCACTATGTAAATCTCTTGCTAAACAGCTCAAGAGACCTGTCTGCTTTGATGTGCACAGTAATGTTTAGAGAAAAAAATAGAAGGCAACTGGATTTGACTTCTTGACTGTGGTACCCTCATACATAGTCCAGCCAATTTAGTCTTTGTTTCATTTTGGAAGCAGGTTCTTCAGGAGCAGCATAAAGGCAGGTCCAGCTTTGAGGGAGGTCAATAGTTTACAAAATTGCAAACGATGTTTTTTTCTTTAAGTATGTTTTATTCTTCAATTTATGAATCAAAGTCCTGGTATTTGCAATGTGGTGGTTAACCTCTATCACCCGCCTTTATGATTGTGAATTCTATGCTGGACCATGAATCCATCATGTTTTATTGAGAAAGAGACAGTCTTGCATTTTAAAATGTGCAACAATGATCTTTGACTTGTCCTTTTGATTTGGGTCAGCTAGCAAAACTGGAGGAATGTTTATGATTAAGGGAACTTATAAATCAGAGAGAAAGGAGACAAATTCGTTAGTTATTGGTTATGGCAACTCTGAACTTTTGAAGGGGTTTTTTTGTTTCTTTTTTTTTTTAAGTAATCTAATAAGATCTATAAGAGTGTGTAAATAAAAAAAGTCTCCAGAAGAGTTTCACATTGTAGATTCACTGGGATAAACTCCATATCTGAATTAGCCACATCAACTTCATCTTGCATTTATCTTCAGGAGATAGCCTAGTCATGTCTTGTTTGTTTCTGCACTTATCTCAAGCATCTCTCTTGTATTTGAGCTCTACTACAGAATGTAAACAGAAATAATAAACCACAGAGTGAGCATATAAATCTCCCCTCCCTGTGGAAAAGTCCTGAGCAACTCCTGTACTATGCAGCCTTTAAATTTTCCAACAAGTTTTGTTTGGCTAAAACAACTCTTTCAGAAAGTCATCCAGCTTTAATTGAAGACATTGAGAAACGAAGGGATCTATCAATCTTTCCATGGTTCATTGGGATGGTTAATCAACCTCGCAGTTAGAATGTGCCTTATTTCCAGTTTGGAATTGCCTTGTTCTAGCTTCCTGCCCCAAACAGGCAGCACATTCTTCCTGAAGAAAAACAATTAATTACACACTACGGTGAAATCCTCTTTCAACTTTCCTGATAAATTGAAATAAGGAACTTGAGTTCACTGAGGGGCTTGCTGCACAGCATTTCCTGCAATCATCAAATCATTTAGGTTTCAGGTTTTTGTTTGTTGGTTGGTTGGTTTGTCTTGGGTACTTTTCTCTGCACCTGCTCCAGTGTTCAAGGAAGATTTTGAAAGGGCATGCGCCAGAGCTGGATGAATTTCTGTCCCAGGCTAGGATGGAAATGTAGCACTCCCTAGTGCCATGTGGAAGTTGGGTTATTTTCCAGCATCACTGCCTGCTCCTATTTCCCATGCCATGTATGACAGTGGGTGCCATTCTCTACAAGTCTTGATATTGTGTTTCTGCTCTTGCTGACACAGATTTTCCTTAATCTGTTTCATGAATAATCCCAGCTCTCCACCTTTTCTTGGCATTTGCAAGAAGAAGTCTTGGCAAATAGCAAATAAATGACTTTAACATAACCTGTTTCCCTCTTTTTGTTAGCACCTCTCTGGCACATTTTGAAAACCTTAGAGATGGGGACAGTCTCTGCTGTTCTACTGTGCTGTTCTCTTGCAAACAGCATTATCTGTTTCTGTAGCACTTAGGAACCTCAGCCAAGCATCAGAGCTCCATCTTCTTTCTTTGGGTTGGTGCAGATGTTTGAGATGGAAATAGGGGCTGAAGAGATTGAGTCTGTAGTGTAAGCTCTTCCCTGATTCAAGGCTGCTCCATTGTGGTACCAGGAAAAGGAAAAGCTAACTTGGTTGGCTGTTTCCAAAGACTTTTCATAGCAGCAGAGACTTCATATGCAGCCACTCAGATTGCCAAGGTGGGAAGAACCCCTCATCTCATCCCCTTTGAGTGCCTTTGTGGTGGATGTCACAAATGAGCTAGACCCTGTACAAGTTGTCTGTGCAGGCAGTGAACAGAGTGGCATTTTTAGGGTGTCCCTCATATAGCTACTATTGAACATTACAGGATAATATGAATCACACCTTCTAAGAGATTCCGTATCTCTGTTGACTATGAAGAATATTTCTGGACATTAACTCAGACATAAACCCCTCCACAGTCAGGAAAGATTAAGTCTGCAAACTTCAACAACTCCTGATGAGCAAATAACTTGGAATAATTTTCTATTTGCACTCAGAAATAATGTATTTATTGGGCAAATTCCTTTGTTTAAACACATTAGTAGCAGAGATGTCAGTCTGATTTCTTTGTCAGTGGAAGAGAAAAAGGAAAAAGAAACCTTCAGACCTGTGCTGTATCCAAACACAGGAGTTCCCCTTTATATCTTGGACAGGTCTTAGCAGAGTATCATGTTTTAAGGCTTACATAGACTCAGGTATTGGACATATGTTACAGCTTTGTAAAGGGTAATTTGATACGGTGTCAGCCCTGTGTTATCATTTGCCTCACTGGCATGTTAAGTCTCATTCATGTAGAGCTGTTGAGGAGACAGACAAAATCAATATATCTGTACAGTGACAAAGATGCCAAGCCAGAAACTGAGCCACTGACATCTGCCTTACAGGGAACTATTACAGCAAAATGTGTGTGCCCAGATATTTGGAATATTCAAAGAAAATTGGACATTATGCCTAATAAAACCACAATCAGGAGCAAAAAAGCCCTACTTCTATTATTGTGAGGTTTATGTTCCTCAGCTGGTTACAGAAATCAGAACTGTATCCAACTCTTGCTGTCTGGAGTGAAATTTCCTGGCTCTGGTTTTACTGTAAAGTCCCTCCTCCTGCCTGGGTACAGCAAGGCTGAGATCGTGGGGTGGTCGATGGCCATGGGAAGACAGAAGTGGATCTTCCATCCAACTGCTCCCTGGCAAAGACGTCTGACACAGTGTGGGCTGGAAGTTAGACTGTACCCACCCTGTGCGTGGAAGTCTGGATGATAAAAACCTGTGAGAGATGCCCTAGGGCATTCAAGACATCTGCAAAAGCCCAGCAGATATGGCACAGAGATATGTCCTATTAATTGTGTCTCTGTCCCAGACATGAGAATATATGAAACCATAAAATCTCTAACCAAACCCAGCTTACCATTCCAACACTTGAATGGTGTGAGGATACTCAGAGTCTGGAAACCAAAGTTCTGATCTTGTCCTTGCCTCAGAGAGATTCCCTCAAATTCCTCCCTCCTCTGAACAGTGCCCTAACTGCCAGTTTCCATCTAACTTAAATGGCATGCAGCATCCTTTTATCCAGTAGGAGTTCTGCCATTATGTACAAAAATGAAAGATTTCTGTGAACATGTGGGAATTAGTAAACATGACATTATAACCTAAGGGCTCTATGTGGGAGAGCAAGACTGTGGTGCTGACATTGCTCAAAAGATTGTTTCTGTGTTTTGTGGAATGTGATGTAAAATACTTGAACACAGCATCAAGTGAGTCTTGGAACACTCACCCTTCTGGTCAGAGTCAGCCTCATCCATGTTCTCTCTGCTTTCATAAATATTTTGCTTCTTCCAATAACTCCTGAAGTGTTAAACATTCATCTCTTCTTCCACTTGAAAAAGTTACAACCTCAGTGCTACGGAGAGGATTCGAACACCATGAGGAGGAGTCTAAAGTGAATGCCACTCTGTCACAGTGAAGTCCTGAGAGAAAAGATGGGTCTCTCCTTAGTTCTTAAAAGAAAAGACACAGAAGACCCTTTGAGGGAGGATTCAAGGCTATGTCTTCCAAAGGACAGATAGAATATTCCCGGGATCCTGGACTCAGGCATAAACCATAGGGTATGAACAGTAATGTTTAAGGTACACTCCTGACAGTATTATTCCCTGGGGGTGACTGATGGTCTCTGCCTGGAGAACATGGGTTACAGGCAAGGGCTGAGATTCCTTCACTGTGGAAAAATGTATTGGGCTTAGAATGGTGCCAATGTCCCTCTGCACCCAGATTTGGACTTCAGGAGCAAAAGCAATTGCCCAAACCCACTGGTCTGTTCTAAGCAGGCTGGTAATAGGGGCCATTATTATTACCACGAATTAACTTTGCCTTTCTTCTTGCCAAGGAACCTTTTGGTACAGACAGCTCTGTCATGCTCTACAAGACATTCTTTTATCAGAAAAGAACCCAAGTGTCATTCTTTCCATTGTCAACTCCTTCCCGCCTCTAACTCATCCCTGAAAATAAGCTTCTTACTAGTAATAAAGTGCAAATTTGATGTCAGAAGGTTATTTCTTCTTTTATCCTGCATAGGGTAAAAAACCCCAAAAATAATATGGCAAATACACCGGATAATATGGCAGATTTTTCAGGGGAGCCAAAGAAAAAACCTGTTCTAGTGNCCTAATATTAGGGTAAATGAAGCAAACTACACTCCAGGGCTGTTTGAGGGGTAGCCTTGAAATTCTTTTTTTCCTCAGGAAGGGGTTGATTTTGGCATCTTTCCAGTCTCAGTGGTAGACATGAAGAAGCTTCCCTGTGTGCCACATGTAGAAGAAAATATTTTACAGCTTTCAGGCAGTTCTCAGCCTCACGCCAGAAAGCAAGTTTATCCAGTCAGGAATTAGGGAGACACAAGGTTCATGCAAATCCTCTTCTGGACTACCTCTTCTTAAGAAAGAAAAAAAAAAAAAAAAAAAAAAAAAAAAAAAAAAAAAAAAAAAAAAAACAATTTTA
>VWZU01008218.1:584336-617220 GCA_013397095.1 Sterrhoptilus dennistouni | reverse complement strand
TTTTCCCTCATTAATAGATACAAATGGGAAAAGTGCTTAATATTAACAATAACATTAATTCCTTGCTGAAGTGGTGACTCTGTAAGCTTGGATTGTGAACATTGATGGGAGGAGCAGAGGGACACTTCTGTTTTGTCCTAAGCATTTTTGCCCATCATTACTAATGGATACAGAAGAGCTGACAAGTATTCTGGATATTTTGTCCTGTTTTTTCAGGCATGATGCTTGAAATAAATCCTGTTTTAAACGGGAGTTTCTTCTTCTTCTCTAGGAAAAGCAAATTCTGTTTGTCTGGGTGTTCCATGAAGTAGTTAGTACCCAGTGCAGGGGTATTTTCCATCTCTGGTTGTTGGGGTCAGCCAGGAACAGGCAGCAGAAAAGAATCCCCTTCTGGCCACCTCCCAGCTCTACACAGCACATCAAATGGTGTTCATAAGAAAAAAATATATTTCCTAATTACAGGCTTACTGGGGTCAAAATCAATAAATAAATATTTTAAGAGTGTTAATCTGAAATTGTTCACCTCTTTGGTCCTCGTCTCAAGCAAAGACCACCCTCTTATGAAACTTGAAAACTCTTATTTTCCCTGGTGTTAGGAAACACTGAGACATTCCCATGAACAGCATATTTCGAATCTCAATTGTCTAAGCAGTTGATCAATGCTGTCCCTCTGCTGCCCTTGGTCCTTTAAGAGCGCTTGTCCTTAGAAGTCAAATTCATGAAGCTTCATTCAAGTTCTCTAGAGTCTAAAGTGGTGATACACCAATTAACCAAGCAGCACTAACTGGGAGATCGTGCCAAGGCACTCAAAGGAGAATTGAGGGAGTACATGCCATGAATCAAGACCATTTTTTCATTCTTTGAGTTGCTGTTAACTAGAATAAAAAAAAAAAAACAAATCAAAAAAATCAGTGAAGGGTATTCCAGAGGTTAGTGGAAAAGACACATTTTTCTTTTTATTTATGAGGCTTAGTATTTTTTTAAAAAATAGCAAAAATAATATACATTTAAATTTTGCATGAAATTAGAAATTAGAAGCTGGATCACAAATGATTTTCTAACACCTTACAAGAAAAAAACCCAACATTTTCGAAGAAGACATCTATAAATGCCATTTGAAATTCCATTATCCATCAGTGAAACTGAGGTAAGCACCTTTAATCCATTTACTCAAAAAACATTGCTTTACTTTGAGTCATGTCTAGGAGGAAAAAGTAAATGTAACTTAAGACCTTGACCTTCTAGAGAAGAATCTACTTTGATTCTCCCCAAATAAAATTTTCCAGAGATTTTTCTGTATGAAAAAATTTCCTTATCTTGCCTTGCCATGCTTTGCCTGTTGAAGCAGGACATTCTTCTCTCATGACAGCAAAATTTGCCATTGGAATTTGGATTTATGTTTCCAAGGAAACTGAACTTTTGATGCCACTGAATGTAAAATCTCCTCAGCCTGAGTTCTGAAGCTGAAACACTGTGTCTCAGCTGGACTGGAGAGCCTGAGCACATGGCTTGCCTGTGGAGGAATTAAACCAGGGTGAATCCCTGCTTAGCCTTCAGAGACTCCAGCTTCAAATCCCTCAATGCAGGGTTTGTGCAAACTACCCAGAAACTTGTCTTCTGGCTCTGACCTAAAGGCTGAAGAAAATCACAAAAGCACAAAAAATCACTTTCTTGAGATGGCCAAAATGATAGTATTCTTGTAAAATCAGCCTGTGCCATTATTGTCCTGACCTCTTGATCTTCATGTATGAAGTTTTCACCACATCAATCCCAACTTCTACAACCTTGATGGTAATTCATATATGAAGGCTATTTTGGGAACCCTTAAAATCTCATACAGGACATGAAGGATTCAATTTTATAGACTGGATTCCCCTTCATTGAAAGGGATCTCTCCCATTAAAAAAGGATGCACTGCTTAAAGAATATTTAGAAAACTGGTCCCTCAATACCAGTTGTTGGAGGCAACAGCTGAGAATTGTGAGCAGCGACACAAAGGGCATGAACCAACATTGAAGCAATCCTCTGACATCCCCAAATTAGAGGCGGTGGTGAGGACGCAGCAAATTGCTGAAGGTGAGATGGTTTTGTTTAAATGCCCTGATAGCCCAAGGGGCACTGGCTGCCTCTGGCAAGGCAGGGATTGCTTCTCCCTGGCTGGGAGATCATAGTGCTCTGAAATACCCTTCCTTCTTCCTTCCTTCCTACAGACATGAAAGGCAGCCTGGATGAACAGCTAATTTGTCAGGCATACAACGCTCAAATATAGCCCGTTTATCTCCTTCTAAGTGTTTGCTTCTCCCACCACTCATCTCAGTGAGATAATGTCAGTGGTCAGAGGGATGCTGTGGTAGGTGCAAGAAGCACTCAATTATCCATTGTGAATGATTCCTAAGTACACCCCATTTCTGTCCACAGAATGAAGAGGCATTTTTCTAAGATATCATGGAAATCAATAGGATTTTTGCACTTACAACATTTCAGTGTTCAGGAAAACCCACAGGATGTGTCTGATTTTCTTTTCCTGTGGTATGCCTGCACCTCCCACCTTGGTGCCAGTGGGTCTCCTGCTGGTGCACACAGAGGCAGGGGGAGGATCCAGGGCTACACTGGGGGTGTGTGTGCATAAAAGGAGAGGTGGATCAACACATCAGGTGGCAGCACATCAGAACCAAGTTTCTTTGGCCTCCTGACTGGTGTGCATTGGCAGGGCTGAAAGTCCATACTTTTGGCTTATTGCAACCAAAGTGGGTTTAATTTCGCATTTGCTGCTAGGAATGTGCAACTGGCTACTCTGCACTTCATTGATGAATGTGCTTAATTGTCCATGTGTCCATTAATGAGGACTTGCATTCACCGTCTCACACAGCTGCCTTTGCACATCATTTTATACGAAGCCTACACACATCTGTAGCCACACCTATCCAAAAACTCTGTGTTTCTAACCAAACATGCATAAAAATAAAAACAAATTCAGTGTTCCTACAGAGAACTGAAAAGAAAAATGGTCATGAACAGATAACATCTTGATCTATGCATGATGGACATCAGGAAAAAAAAGCAATCTACAGCCTTTCCCTTTCTAGCAACACTTTGTGCACTGAAGCACAGTCAGAGGTTTTGCCAGTGTTAAGCAGGATGCAAACATTCCTTAATGGAAGCTTCATACTTGTATACACCTCCATGACCTCCCTTTCTCTAGTACAGTGTGGCATTTCAGACTCTGATCAGGTTGTGGCTCACTTCAACTCCTAGATATTTTGCAGTCTAATCAATTTTTGTTGTATTGGTTGGGACAATTACCTGTGCCAAAGTGGGATGTCATATCCTTCCTGATTTGCTCCTTTACCTTTTTCAGCTCCCTTACTTTTTTTTTGAGTCTCCGTCTCAAATTTTTAAAATAATTTTAAATTCCAACACTGTTCTCTGTAGAAAATACTAAAATTGTCTTCCAAGCCTAGCTAATCTTGATGTTCTATCAACATTTAAAATATCTCAGTCTATTCTGATGTCTCAGGAGGCCACTTAGTGCATCCTCCAATTTGAGGGCAAGCCATTTTTATTACTTGTTTTCTGAGTAAATACTTCCAATCCATGTTTACCCAGTGATGGATATTTCCATCTAGCCTCTCCTCCTCTGGGTTCCCAGTGAGAATGGTGTATTCTGGCATATGCCAGACACACTGCTCTCCCTCACCCAAAATCCCTCTTGTATTCTGATCAAAGGGAATTACTTCTCCAACCTGAACAGCCATTGAACATAAGCAGCTGCTATTGTTCATTTTCAATAGAATGAACCTGAGCATGAACATTAAAGTCACCATGAAAATAACACAGGGAATCACTGGGGAACTTCCAGTCAAAAAGGTTTTGATGGAAATGGGAAGAAGAAAACAAACAAACAACCAACACTCCCCAAAACAGAATATATGTCATCAGGCAAGTCAGAGACGGCAGACTGACTAAATTAACCAGGACAAAAGAGGCAAGTGGTTGTCCCTTGCATTACCAGGACCTGGTACCACCGTGTTTGCATGCATCCCAATTTTTTGACTCACTGCAGGCCAGATCTCTTTCTGCATCTGTTCTCCATTAGACAGTAGGCGTCAGGAGGAGGTGAAGTCTGCTATGGCTTCTTATTTGGAGTGCTTGTTGCTTGGTAGTACAAACAGTGGGCTATTTAAAAAGCCAAATGCTGATATTTCCACAGTGCTTGTAACACAAGCTCCAGTTTGCTTCAGTTTGGTCACAGTGGTTTACACACAGAGCCGCGCACATTTAAATATAATATTTATTAAACTTACTGAAGTTTATTCTGAGGTATGACTGCAGCCCAGTTTATTCTGGCTGGGTCTGGGAGCCTGTGTTGGGTTTGGGAGTGTGATGTCCTGCCCTGTGCACCCACAGAGCTGGAGCAATCTGCTTTGGATTAGCAGCCCAGCTTATTTTATTGTGCTTGGCCTGGCCCTGCTGCCCAGTGACCCTGAGTGAGATTGCTCTTAACAGAGATAACATGACTCAATAAAACATAAGAACCTTTAGAAAAAGAGAAGAAGTATCAGCCCTCTGGGCCTAATCACAGCCCACGGTGCATTTCCTTCATTTCTTGGATGCCTGTCACACGTAGGCTGCAGGAGCAGCACTGTGCACCTGTATTTTGGCTGGCAATGAGCTCTTCTTCCCACACACCAGTGATCTGCCGGCAGTGCAGGCATGGCATCCATCACCCAGTCAAGGTGCACACTTCCAAATTCGTGTGAAATGCCTCTCTCAGCCTCTCCAGGGCTCCAAAAGGAAAGCCAGGCTTTCTGTGGGATACAAACTGAGCCAAAGTTGGAGCTAAAAGCTTGTAACTGTTTTCCATAGGGAATTTGGACATAATGCCCAGCTGGAAAAAGGCCCCTTCATGTAGATTTGCTGACTAAAGAGATTGCTTTGGGATGTTCTAAACACACATAATAATTATGATTATTGTTTTATGATACAAAAGGCTACATATCCCATGATAGAAATCCACAAACAATTCTTAACTTGTAATTGGAATTATGCAGCATGTAGAGCATTTTCCCCAAACATTCATTGGCCTTACTTCCATCAGCTACAGGAACATCCCTCTCATTTTTATTTTTTTTTTCCATAGACAAAAAAATCAGTCAAAATCAGGAAAAAAATCAACCAAAAGTCAGGAAAGATACTCAAGACCCACAGCTATTAACAGGGAAGTCTGCACATCATTTCTGATAGTGCAAATTCTCAGAACAGTGAAGATAAAGGCTGAGGAAAAGAAGAATGGAGAAAAACTATTTGCTTCCAAACTTAGAGGGGAAGTAGTTTTCCTGCCCTTTCAAATTACCACAAACCTGCTTAGAATTTTGTCAGCAAAATGAAACAATTGAGAACAGGTCAAGCTAAGCCCTAGATGCATCCATCGTCTCTTAGTTAAGCTCATTTAATTCCAGGTATTTCACTTTATTGCTTGTGATGATTTGGGTAGCAGGAACTTATTCCTGAGAGGTTCTGTGTTTCAGAGCCTCCTGATGCTGTTCTTACATAGATCATCTCTTAACACATCAGCACAGGATGCTGAGGATCTCATTTAATAAATTACTGAAATACTGTTATTTAAGTCTTATTTTAACCTCACTATAATTTGATCAACTTCTCTTTAGCTTCTTTTAGAAAATGTAGTTGTGAAACATTTTCATTTTATTAAAAAAGTTCCTGCTGATACAGAATGTTTCCATTTTGGTTTTGATTTCTTTATTTCATTCTGTTTCATCCCTTTTCTCTCACCATATAAAAGTGGAAGCATTTATCTTAGATTCAGTAAGACTTCAAACAAATATTTCATATGGTTTTCAATCCATATGAAATCCCATTTCTCTTTACATTTTGCAAATAGATCAGAAGGATCTCAAGAAAATTTCAAAACTGTTTCATTATTTTCTCCATGTCTTTCACTCACATTTTGGTGGTGTTGGTGGGAAAATTTGTCCTGCTCTTCATTCTGTTGGTGGAATTCAACCAAGGACCATAAAGAAAAGAAAACAACTTATAAAATGCCACTTCTGCTTAAAAGACGATACCGCTTCTGGTTTTAAGTTAAAGAGAAATATTTATTTGGACGTTTAAATTTACTAAGGTCCACAAAGATTGTTTTCTCTCCCCATATTAGAAATGGCACATGACTGGGTGTCTTTTCCCTCCCTCCATCTCTTGTCTACTGCTGCTCCTCCAAACACAGTCCAACCAAGTGGGCCCAGTCCCATCAGCCTCAGTACCTTCCTGGGACAGGGGTGTCTCCTAGGCCAGGGAGACACTGGAGGGATCCTGAAAGGAAAATTCAGACAACATCTAATTCTGGGCAGCAACACTGAGACAGTGGAGGCCTGGCAGGTCTGTGACACCTGAAGCCACAGCCCGGAAAGAGGATTTCATGGCAATCTGCCACAGCAATGCTGGTCCCTCTGATGCCTTAAGTTTTAGCTTTCATGTTTTTCAGATTCTGTGCTGCCTAGGGCTGTAGTTCTGAGCCTCATATTAAGTGCTAGTAAGCTCTCTTCACAGAGTAGGGAGACAAAACAAATCCTTTCCTGCTGAAGACCAAGGGCAATGAGTACAACTTTCAGGCCCAAAAGCATAAACAACAGTGGGCTGAAGAGAGAAAACAAGAAGGATGAGACCACACAACCTGAGGCTATGGTTGGACAATTGGACTCCAATATGAAAATGGACCAAAACTTATAAAAGTGTGAGACCTCGTGACCAGTTGTCCATTTTATGACCATTCTTAGTCCACTTTGGGTGTAGCCCTGGTCAGGCTCTTGTACTGCCCAAGGTGTACCCTAAAGGCCTTTCAATAAATATCTACTTTATTCTCTAGCTCTGTCCAGTCTCTGTTTCAGGTCGTCCTTCCGAAGGCATCACCTCCAAAGGACAGGAGATGTCTGCTCCCGTGGAGTCTCTTGGATGATGATGTATCTTCTTGTTGTGCTTCTCTAGCTTGTTATGTGAGAGGAAAGGCTGACTCAAGCTGGAAAGGGCAATCGTGGCTCTCCCTGTATAAAAGTTACCCAGAGAGCTGGGATGTGCTGCCCTTCCACAAACCCTGCTGATTGTCAGTGTCTGTCAGCTGGAGACAGCTGATGTGCTCTGCCAGGAGAGGTTGCCTCAGCAGCTCAAAACCAGGCTCTCCTGCTCGTGTTAAACGATGCAATTTTCTTGTCAGGGGTTTTGTATTTGCTGTAGGCTCACAAGCAGAGCTGCCTCTGTTTGCTCAGCCTTGCTGTCTCCAGTCAAGAGAAGTGGGGTAGGATACATATGGGAGAGCTCCTAAACCCAAGGAAGAGCAAGTGACAACCTTTGCTGTACACATCCTTTCACAGCCCGGGGGTGGAGGCAGTGAGCCCAGCTCTCTGTAAGGTCTGGATGCCCAAGCCCTGCTTCACCACTGTGACCTTGTGTGCTGCTTTAAGGCCAAACCCTCAGAAATGCCCCAGTTCCCATTGCCTTTGTGTACCACGGCCTCATTTCCTCCAGCTCTCTGCCGGGGTTTTCCTTCCAGTTTCGCACCAGAAAAGCTGTATTTCCCTGTTTTGCCCCATTGTGATGCTAACGGGCTGGCGGGGAGAGCAGGGGGCTGTGCCAGCCAGGGGAGGACGGGCCAGCACTGCCCCGGGGAAGGCTCAGCAGAGCCGGCTGGATTTGGTGTGTCAGCACAGCTACACAGGGATGCTTCTGCCAACAGCAGCACAGTCTGAGCTCAAGGAAAACTGCTCTTCCAAAAAAAACCAAAAAAACCCAGGCATTGCAATGTCCCAGAGTGTCTGGGGAAGAAAGGGGTGAGGGGGGTCTCTCCTGTCCTTGTGTTCTTCAAGTACCAGTTTAAGCTCCATTACATTCCCCAGGAAGTTGTGGAAATAATGGGATTTCCTGGACTGTGGACAAAAAGTCCTTGAAATAATGGGAGCCCTGGAGTGTGGACAGAGACTGGGGCATCCTGGGATGGAGATTACTCAGTCACAAAGGGCTTTTTGATTATGAACAAAGCACCCAAGACCAAATAGTTCCAGGTCCACAAGGTTCAAAACCCCTTGGAGAAGATCCCAGGTGACAAACCATCAGTGTTTGCAACACACTGGCTTCCCCGCCCTGCACATCCCAGCTCTGCAGCCCCACTGCTCCCAGGCTGAGGGGCTGCATGAAATCCTCCCCAAGAAGATAACTCTTTCTGGAATTAGGGCCTTTTTCTGTTCTTTTCTTCTTTAATCACATGGAAAATATTCCCAGCTAACCACCACATCAGAGCTGTGGAAACCTTGCCTGGGGCCACCTCTCAAGCCAGTGGGGTGACATGGGCTACAAGGCTGGGAAGACGGTGCTGCCAAGCCTCCTTTGGAACCAGCTCTTGTCGGTTTTTCCTTTTCAAGCTCTTTTGTTGAAAATCCTTAAGGCGCCGAGAAAAAGACCCTTTCTTAGAACAGCTTCTGCAGACAGCCTGGGAGAGCCAGGAGCTCAGCCCATGGGTGCCAGCAGGCGGCTGGAGGGGCCATCACTGCCCATGGAAGGTGCAGGGGCAAGGACCAGCCATGAGCAGAGGATGGGCAGGGATGGGTGATGCCTCAGCCCTTACGCAAAGGATTTATTCTTCCTCCTGCCCCAGACCGAGAGGATGGATGTTCCTTTGTCACCCTCAAAATTAACAGCAGGACTTGCTGGTTAGGACCCACAGAAAATGTCCCCTGTATTTAACACCTTCCCTGCCTCATTACTGTAGGTGGTTTACACTGATATCCATGGAAGCCCAATGCTTGGCATTCTGGTTAACAAAGCAATTGAATGAGAAGGACAACTCACTCTCCCCAGCTGCAAAATGATCTGGTGTTTGAGATTTGTCTCTTCTGCTACCTTTCTTCTTAATGTTAAAACCTAGCTTTTTATTTCTTAAGCCCAACCAGCATTTAAATGACAAGTTTAGTAATGGTAACTGAAAGTGCTGCGATGTGTCCTCGCTTCAAGTTCCAGATTGCAAGACCTGCTGGGACAAGACTCTACCAAACCTGTGAGATCAAATGCTGCAGGATGCTCAGGCTGAGCTCCTTAAACCATCCCAGTTCCATCTACACTCTCTGAGCTTGAATTTAAACTGCCCATAGCCTTCCACATTAGAGACCAAACAACCTCCATCTGCCCAGCCAAGGCAGCACTTCAAAAGGCTCAGGTGGCAAGAAGTATTCAGGCCCCTGAGTTGTTTTATGAAGAGCATACACTTACCATAGAATCATAAAATGGTTTATAGTCAAATTAATGAATTTGCCAAAAGTTTGGGAAAGCTGTAGACACCATTCAGATGGAAAATAAGCCATACATGGATTGTTCTAAGTTCCACATTGATTAGAAATAATACAGGAGATATATTTGCCTTTACAGGATGTAAAGGCAGTGAGTAAAGCAAAACACAGCTCCACGTGGATAAATGACAGCACAAAAGGCAGTGAAGCACATCCTTTTCTGTGCTGTATGAATGCATATGGAGGGCACTCTCACCAACATTTATTTTTGTTTCAAGGTAGCTAGTGAAGGGCAGGAGAAAAATCAACAGCAATGAATGAGTTGTTGCAACCTGCCCTTTCTGCTCCAGCGATTTCCTGTTTTTGTAAACAGGAAACACCACACAACTTGGCAAGGACTCGATGTGATAACGCTGAGGAGTGATCAGACAGTCAGCTATGAAACCATGACAGTGTCTGCTGAGGAAAACCCACAAGCTGTCAAGGAAGCTGAGAAATATTTTGCGACATAATCTATCAATTATCCAGGGTGAATGACTTTATTTATAGCTGGATTTCTTTTCCTGTGATAATTCCATGCCTTCTCAGTCTTACAGTAAGCCACCTGGCCAGTGTGAATGCGCACGTTAATTTCAAGGTAATATATTATTCTGTATAATAAAAACAACTTGTCTGGTAGTTTTTAGTGAAGTTGTCTAAGGCTGTTCCCATGGGCTTCCCACCTCCCAGGGAGAACTTGCAATCTGCTCTGTTTCATCATCACTTTTGTGTCATTTCCTACTGAGATGAGTGGCACCAAGACAATTTCCAGACGTGGTTATTTGTTCTCCTTGACCTGAGTGACTGCTGTTTTCTAAGTCATTTGCAGCGTCAGTCCCGGGATTTGACACTCGGTCTTCCCCAGCTGGAGAAGGGGATTATATTATTCTATCTTTCATTCAAGCTCCTTATTAGTTTTCTGGAGGCAGTTACAACTCAGCTGTTCCAAAAATTTGTTCCTTACCAACACTTAATTCTGCAAATCAGACCAATTTCACCAATGTCACATAACTTGATAATTAAGTTTTCACTAAGTAAAAAACTTTTCCCTGGACCACCAACCCTAATTCTATACAGAGTGTTTAACAACAGTGGCTACTTCTAGGTTTGGTTTTTCACCCATACCTAAGGAAGCTTTAATACACTCTGTTCCCAGCTGTGTCTATAACCTGCAGAGACAGACTGAGAACAGCTTACAACTCCAAATATTACCCTCCTTTGAATTCTGCCCATTGTTTCCCTGTTGGTTCCCCTCTCAAAGTAAACAGTTCCATGAAAATTTAAGCAATCTTGAATGAGGTCTTTGCAGTGACCTTACAGCTTAGAAGCAGATGAACCCAGAGCTCATTGGGCAATAATTTCCTATTGTTCATATACAATCTCAGCCTGAAAATGAGATGTGTGTGCCTAAAGCCAGTTTCTACTGTGGTTGAGCAATGTGTTGTCAGGCCCCTCTTTCAGCAGCTGTCATTTGTAAGCTCAAGCATAAACTCAGATGACCTGAGAAGTTCAGCTCTTCTGGGTTACGAGAAAGAGTCTCACAAGCCTAAATAAGGTACCACAAAAAATGTCTGAAAATGAGTCTAGAGAGGTTTTGAAGTCTTGCACCACCTGGAAGGCTGTTGATCCATCCTTGCTCTCTGTGGAATTTTCCACATGCCTGGTTACACTGCACCCCAGCTGAGCCCTCTAAAATTCTGAATAAAAGTTCTTCAAACAACAGATAAGCTGCTCCTCTTGTATCACTACTGCCCCACTGATGACTCTGTAGGCTGTACCTCATGGAAGAACTCCTCCTTTACTCCATCCTCTGCAGAGGAAACTTTTGGGTGGAGAAGAGTAGGACCCAACCCCTGAAGGCACAGTGTCCTGAATCAGATCATCATGTTGAGTCAGTCATCAAAAAACATTTTTCCCAAGGGCAAAACAATGCATTGAAAAGAGCTTCAGGAGATCAGTGGTCTTTCCACCACCTTCATCTCTCATTTTCACCCAGAGATATTGCCCACTTCCTCAAGGCCGTGGTAGAGGAACAGAGAAAAATGGGGAAACCTGTTGTTGCCAGCACAAAAATTCCAGCCAGCACCTTTTTGTCACCACTTCCTCCCTAATCCCCACATTTCTCCTCCCCTCTGTTCTTGAGGAGGCAATCTTATGTTTGCAGATGCCAAGGAGCCTAAAGGAAAGAGCAATAACAAGCAAATCTCTTGGTGCTGGCAGGCTCTGGAGGCATCCTGCCTCCCTTGGCAGGGCAGGGCTGGCCCACGGCGGGCGGCGAGCCCAGAGCAAACATCTCGGCGCTGCAGCACGCGGCGCTGGGAGGCGTTTGGCTTCCAGTCAGGAGACAAGGCTTCCCAGCAGTGCCTGGACAAACATACCTACCCAGTGCCAGGTGTGCTCCCTGAGGAGTGTCGAATGCTTCTGCTGGATGCAGCACCCTGGATTGGCAGCCCTGCCACAGCCCCGGCAGGGTTGGATGGAGCTGGCAAAGATCTCCAGGCGTTCCACCAAAGTGTCAGAAAAGAGCCCAAGTGAGTCAGCAGAAAGGTACGATTCCACACAGGGCCTCTGGACAGGATTTGTTGGACTCTCACCCACCGAGTGAGTAGGAGTATTTTCTTATTGTTTCTGATGAGTTTTATCGCTAGGAAAAGAAAATAAATAATGTCGATTATAAAACGCTCTCCTCCCCTAGCTTCATTTTTTAACATGATTTAAGAGTGCCTAAGGGGTAGCATTTAATCCCAAACCCGCTTTGGATTTGTGTTTTAGGAACATGCAGGAAAGTTATGTGATGAAGCATGTATTGAGCTCCTGGCAATGCTCTCAGAGTGCCAAGAGATCAGACTGCTCCAGGCTTTGTGAAACAAAGCCCCTCGAGGTTCCTGGTTCTGTTTATTATTAATGCTGTAGTTGATGTTGTTTGTTTGCCTTGTTATACATACTAGTAAAGAACTGTTATTCCCATACCTCTACCCCTTTAAAGCCCCTGTAATTTTCTAAATTATAATTTTAAGGGAAGGGATTTGAATTCTTCATTTCTAGGGAGGCCCTGCCCCTCCCTAGCAGATACCTGTCTTTCAAACCAAGACAGGCATGTATTGAGCTCCTAGCAATTCAAAGGCAGACTTTCAAAGGTGGGGTGAAGCTGGGCACATGAATTCCTTTAGCCAGAGCAGGAGAAATATCTGCATAGCTTATGCACATCTACATGGAGCCAATAGAATGTAAAAGAATGTAAAGCCTTTTTTCCATAATATGCATGAGAATACACAGCACAGATTTATCAATGGCAATTACTTAATTCTCAGGAAGTTAACTCTGAGAAATTTCAACACAGGAGTATCAAGGATGGGGATATTGAAACTCATCATGATTCCCAAGAAGCTGTCATGTAATTGCAATTTCAGTACACCCAAACTGATTGAGATAAATGAATTTCAAGTGTAGCCATCTGGTTTAATGGTACAGCCTAAACAAATGACTTGGTGTGCTCCCAAAACATCAAGGTCAGCAGCCTGTTGGGTGCTGCAAAGTTTTATGATGTAAAGAAAATTGAAAACAAAAGCACACTGGAGATCAAAGATGACCCTGAGGCTGATGGACTGTGGCATCCCTATGGAACAGGACTCCAAAGGAGCCAGAGGGGTCATCTGGTCCATCTGCCTTCTCCAGGACAGGACTCCTCTGCACTGTCTTGGAAAGGCCACAGAGAAGAAACCCCTTGAAACACTGCAAGTGCTCAGTCACAAAGAGCTCTCTTTTCCTCAGTCAGCTTGCTTCAAGGGAACACAACACTCTCTACCCAAAATTCCTGGCTGCATGTGCAAAAATGAGTCTTTGTGAGGGGAGGAGGCTGCCACATTCTCATTGCTCATCCAGCCCAACTGCATCAGGAGTGCAACCTGTTCTTCCTCCAACACAGGAGACAAAAGGGAACCCCACCAGTGACCCCAGGGCAGGGGGAAGGATCAAGTGAGGTAAGCAGATTAGATGACCAATACTAAAAGACACTGAGATGCAATTTTAATGGTAGAATTACTTAAAAACACACAGTGACGCAGGGACAGCAATTGAAATGAGGAGACACTAAATTTTTGATGGGCCCAAATTAAAGCTCAGTGCTGTGAATGAGGAATTCTGTTGCTGCCCTCAGCTAGGTTTGGATGAAGTGTTCCAATCATAGATTAACGTGGGGAAGTTCAGCTGCACAAGACTGAGATCAGTATGGTAAAAACTTGTTGGTTACAGTGTGTCACATCTTTCCCATCCTGAACTTCAGTGGTTCTTCTGGCCTCCCTGTGAAGTGCTGTGAAGTGGCCACTCTGTGAAGTGCAAGCTAAAAAACATTTGTATATTAGCATAATTTTAGCAACACGCTTCATGTGATTATCCTTGGCAGAAGCAGAGCAAATGAAAACCTCACTGAAACCAGGGACAAAGACATTATTGATTTCCCCACCATCTGCCTGAGACCACAATTCATCCCCAGCTATGGGATTCCACAGCACCTCCTGGACTAATGCAGATAATCCCCTCTTAGAATTTTTATTATTTCTGATGTTTTTCTTCCACACTGACACATGCTATACTGACAAAGGAAAAGAGTAAAGAGTGTATATTTTTAAATGCCCTATAAGGACAGGCTGTATTTTTTATGTGGATTTTATGTGGTTTGGATCAAAAATCAATGAGGCAAGTGGTTTTGAAATCAGAAAAATTACTATGTTGCCTTAAAAATTATATCTTTCCCATCTTTAAAAATGTGCTTGTTTCTCTTCATTGTTTTCCAGTTTTTCCCTTCTGAAGGCATAAGAAAAATTGACGTGAGATTTCTGGCCAATATGAAGATATATTGTCCCAGAAGAACACTATTGTCTTTGTTTTTTAACTTGGTCTATATTTACTTCTTTGGTCAATATGGGTGAGCACTGAACTCAACCACAAGTCAGTACAGGTTTATGCTGGCAACTCACTGTAACACGCTTTGAATTAAGTAACTGAAAGGGTTTTCTATTTCCTGCAATGCAAATTCAGGGGAAGGTATGCTTCAATCAGAACAATGGAGTTAGAGTCTGGAACCACTTCAAAAACTCCAAAAACAAAATTAAAATACTTCATGTCAGGAACAATCTCAAATTCCTTCACTGCCTGCTGACATTTTTGCAAACAGAGATACTATTTTGGGAGGGTGTAATCATAATTCAGCCTAGTAAAGGAAGATATTCCCCATTTCTTAGCATCAGCTACTAACACAGCACATAACTGAAGAGTAAGGACACAGTCAGGTCCTAAGGTGCCCTTTTCCTCTGCAGAGAGGGGGGGCAAGAAATGCAGGTAGGGACCTGACTGCATTGTGGTTGGCATTCTGAAATCAACACTGGGAGAAGAAAAGCATCACAGGAGGAGGAGAGTAGTTTACACTGAATGAGGCAGCTGGCATTTGAACAAAAGACCTTGCATTTAGTGGCCGGTGGGAAGAGCTTTGGTGTGAAGTAGATGTGTGGTGACTCCAAAAGCTGTGACGCAACAGCCTGCACTATATCCCCTGAGTCCTCCCGTGATCCAAAGTCATCATCACTGCAGTGCAATCCATGATTTCTGTTTCACAGGCCTTCTGGCATAATCTGGATCTCAAGGAGCTCCCAGGATATTTGTCATCAGGTGTTCCATATTAGTGAACCAAGTAAGAATCGCTTTAGGTTGGAAATTTGGAATAAATTCTTTACTGTGAGAATGGTGAGGCATTGGCACAGGGTGCCCAGAAAAGCTGTGGATGTCCCAGCCCTGCAAGTGTCCAAGGCCAGGTTGGATGGGCCTCTGAGTAATCTGGTTTCATGAAAGCTGTCCCTGCCTATGGCAGGGAAGCTGGAATTTGATGATATTTATGGTCCCTTCCAAACCAAACTGTTCTAGAATTCTATGATTCTGTGATATTTTATTTTTTAATATCAGCTTTTTTTTTTTTGGTTTATGCCTTTGGGCAATTTTTAGTTGTTTTTTCTTTTTTTTTTTTTCAATGAAGGTTGAGATTTTCATGTAATTGTTTACCTGCCATTCCTCAAGTTTTAAAGGAAATACTGAATGCTGCATGATTCATAAGAAAGGCACCTGAGCTGGCAAACTGATTTCAGACACATTAATCACCCTATCAAATAGGGATTTATCAGCAAGATCAGGGCACAACAAGCAGTGACAAACCATGACAAGCAGGAGTTTGGTGTGAAAACGGCTCACAAAACAAATTCCAAGGAGAAGAGAAATTATATAATGCAAACATCCCGTTTGTGGTTGTAAACACGTGGTAATCACTTCCATTAGCACTGTAACAGTTTCCAGCCCCAGGAGGACAAAGCACTTGGTAGCTCGATTCGTTTTTCCCAAAAAACTTCAGCCTGCCCCTGCCAAACAACCCTTGGCTGTACACAGCCCCTGAACAGATACAATCAGAACAGGCCCTCATTGTATCCCAGGGCTGAAAGGCCAGCTCCTGCTCCAGAGATGAAAAGCAATTAATCTTGAATGCCTATTTGTACAGTAACTCTCCCCCTTCCCACCTCCTGGCTCTGATAAGTGGCTTTGTGTGGAGGGGACAGGAGCACCTTTCACACAGCCCATCAGCCCCAAAGTCCCTCCTGGCAGCCCTTGGAGCAGGAAAAAGAGTGGTTTGGCATTAACTCTGCTGGGGCACAGTGGAAAGAGCAGGGGCACGATGGCCAGGGGCTGGTGGCAGCTGCTGGTGCTGGCCAGGACTTCTGCCACTGCCACAGCAGGGCCAGCAAGGCACATCACTCCTCCCAGGGGAAGGCTCTTGGCTCTTTTTCAAGCCCCTGAGGTTGCCAATGGCAATTCAGATACTGAAGTGGTCACTGACACCAACAATCAGTGCTCAGATCAGCAGGTTTCCCTCTCTGGGTGTGTGGGTGCATTTATATTTTAGTATGAGCTGTGCTTGTTTTCACAGGAGGACAAAAATTGCCCATGGGTACACAAGTATTGAGGGAAGGATCTTGCAGTCCCAGGTCTGCAATTTCTAAATTGCTCTCCAAAAGCAGATGGGTCCTCTGGGACCCTCATAATCATCATCTCTCTTCTATACTGTGCATGCTGCTGCATGGTTTGGCTGGGGCAATCACCCCTAGCCCAGACTTAAGCTACTTTTTAACGCTGCTCCAGGACCAAAGAGGGAAATTCTCTTTCCTCATATCTCTCTGCATCCACATTACCTTTGTCAGGATCTCAGGTGTTTGGCTTCATAGGGACCAATCCATCCTAAGGTGTGTCCTCTGGATATCCAGCAATAGCCTTTCATAAAGCAAGAAAGGAAACCACATTAAAAGCATACTTCTTAAGTTTTTTGACCTTCATCACTCTAGGACTTGGACCCAGGAAGAAAGGAGGGCTGGAACTGGCCTCTGTGTGCCTCACACCTGGAAACAAGAATCACAGTTAGAGCTAGAGATTTCATGGCTCAGATTTTCCACAAATATTTCTCATTTCTGAATTATCTGCATTTTACCCTAGGGGTCTAATCTGAGTCACCAAATCTATATTCCCACAGCCTACATTTAAGTAGTATTACAAATGCCCAGAGTAAAAAACCAGTCACGAAGATAGAGGACAGTAAAATTAATTAAGTTGAAAGGGCAAAAGCCTTTTAACCCACCAACCTAAAAAATTTAAAAGATAATATATTATATATATCCTTGCTAGGTGAATTCTCTTTAGCCAATGGAAGGGATGTAAGCAGCATCCTCCTTACAGATTCTGCAAATTCTTCACACTTCAGCAATGATAAATATTGATGGGCTTGCGGATTTTGTCACCTTTCTATTTGCTGCTGACAAATTTCTCGAGGAAGGTCATTTAGCCACCATCTGGATTTAAAGTGATTTGAGTGTGAAGTGAATGAAACTTGCTATTCCTGGGAATTTACATCTCCAGCTATCATTTGCTTGCCAGATTTCTTGCCCCCGTATAAAGGAAAGTCAGATATGCAATGGTGAGATGTTCCAGGTGAAACCTCTCTATGGCCCACCTGTCCAAGAAATTGAATTTAGAAAGGGGTTTATAGCCAAGCATGGACAGGAATTGGTCTGCCTCCAAACTCATTTATTTCCAATTAGCCCTTCAAGCTGTTTGGTAGAGTCCAGTATTGCCTAAAATCTTATTTTAGGCAAAAAACAAAACTTATTTTGTGCCTTTAGACTGAGCCCTCTTGAACACCACAAAAGCATGAGCTGTCTGACCTGCACTGCCTCTCCCAGAGAGACTGGACACCCTGATCCCTTGGGCCTTGTGCCTGGAGGTGGCTCTGGCCTCAACAAGGGAGTGATCTGTGATGACAGTCTCTCATCAGTTCACAGCCTGGGGAGACAAAGGGAAGGTTCCCCTCACCTCTCTGCTGATTTCTATTGAAGAGTATTAAATACCCACCAAAGCAGCATGTCCCCTCCTGCTCTACACTCTCCCCAGGCTATGCTTTTTCCAGAGCACACTCCCATTTACATTTTTCTTCTGTTTATATCATCTTTTCAGCAAACCAAAGAAACAAAAGATGCAGAGGGCTAGAAAGTCATGTCTGTGAATCTCCTTTCAGGATCAGATTGCTTCCAACAACTTTTTCACTCTGACTTCACCGTCACTGATTCCCAATTCCTGCAGCACTGCTTTAGGATGAGATTCAGCAGAGTCACTTCCATGACTGGCTGATAAAACTTAGCTGAAGTCATTGGAACCCAAGTAGCCCCAAACCAGAGGAATCAGGTGAATCTGGGGGAAATCTGGGGGAAGTTGATTCTGCTTCCCTTAGAAGCTGTACATTTTAGGGGTCAGGTGAACCAGGCTTCCTAAAGCAAGTGATTGTGCATCTCCTATGGGGAGAGAGAGGAAGGTACTTAGGAATTCTACAATGTGAGGATCTGCCCAGCCCAGAGGGAAGCAGCTTCACTAATTATGCAGAGACATTTTCACCCAGTGTAGGAGGATTATTCCTCAACATGCCTTAGGCAGGTGGACTGGATTCCTCCACCAGCACTTCAAATGAATGCAGACCGAATTACATGTGTGACTCCTTCCAGCCAACAAATATTACCAGGAATCACTGAATCCCATTTTATTTCTGTCCCCAAGATACGAATAGGAACTTTTCCACCAGCGTCAACAGATCTTGAGTGTTTTATATCCCCATAACTATCACAGTTATTTCTCTAAGATTTTGAACTACAACATCACTTGCTGTCAGCTCTCCAAAATTTTACTACCACCTGCAAGCCCCAGCAAATCCCAGCCACAACTGCCTTTCACAACATCCGTCTACGCATCAGTGAAACCTGCAGCTTGTAAAGAGCAGATGCAGCTCATACAGGCAGATGAGACATCTGAGCAGTGCCCAGGGGCTCTGCCACTTCCAAAATGCCTGGTTTCCCTTTCCAAGAACCTGTCTCTTCTGCACACTCCCTCTGCGTGGGTCGGCTTTGGGATGGACAGCTTCCAGCTCCTGCAAAAAACAAAGGACAGGCACATCTGGCAGAGAAGCTGCCAGACACTCATAAATCATGACTGATCGTGGTGCTGCTGTGACGTGCCACAAGGATGCCTTTGAAGAGCTGTACCCAGCCATAATTTGATAAACCCAGCACTGTTTCTGCTCCTCACGAGCAGAGCAAAGGCTGCTTTGGTGCCTCGTAAGAGCCGTGGCTTGCACAGCACTGAATGATCCAAGCTTTCCTCCTCCTCCCGTGCTTTAGACGAACTTCCCACAAGGCAGGGGAGGTGCCCCGTTGCACTGCACCAGGTAGATGTTTTCTACATAAGGGAAAGAGTCCCAGTTTCACCCCAAGACCTTTTAAGGGAAGAACACTAGAAGTTTCTATGCCCTCCTGACTGAAATTGTCTCAATGCCAAGACAAAAACACTGACAGGTCTCTTTTGCTGTTCCTCAGAAGTCTAACTATTCTCTATTGGACTGCTTGCCAAAAAACCCACCTAAATCATTCAATATCTAAGGAAGAGCATGAGGCTTCTCAGTGCATTTTTGAGGTGTTGTAGCAGGTGTATGGGACCTGTCCCTACACTATGCACGGCTTTTTTCTTTGGTTTTGTATTATTTTCTTCTTTTATTAAAACCTTTTTGATTTTTCAAGACACGTTTGATGATGCCATTTCACAAATTACTTTAAGCCATTTTCTGTAAAGTGCTGGACACCCTCAGAGTCTGTTGGACCATCGTGGAGCTAAAACCACCTGGCTCAGCGAGAATTCCAGTAGTGCCCTCCCCACCCACCACCATAAAAACATGTGAGGTATCGAAAGAAAGCAAGACATCAGCCACACCAATAAACACGGGGGCTGTCTGGTGTCTCTGAGGCTCATTTTTCTGATGCTCAGGCAGACAAACCATGCTTGCTCATTGGTTGAAAATCAGTGGCCTATTCTGTAAAATGCTGAAAGGAATGAAATATGTCAACAAGACATTTCCACCAGAACTTCTGAGCTGGGATTGTCTCTGCAGAGTCCAGAGGGCTGAAGGTATGGGGTGGCCCATGTTTAGCACAGACCTCCTTCAATTAGGTCCACATTATAGAAATATTTAAATAAATAAATAAATAAATAAATAAATTTGCAGCTTTGCTCTTACAGATGTATAAAGCCCCATCTGCCTGCCTTTTGTAGAGTGATATCAGAGATTTCACTTGAAATGGTACTGACATTTCTCTGCCTTGTACCCCAGCCACATCCTGTACATGGCTGGTCAAAAATGAGGAGGAATTCAGTGAAAAAATGCACAGGTTCCTGGGTTTTCTTGCCAGGAAATTCAAAATTCATGATAAATGTTACCTATATTTGGAAATTGGAAATATTGGAACCAGCTGTCCACATCCACAGATTTTTCTCTGCTTGAAAAGGAATCATTTTTGTTGTGCATAATGGTGAGAGAAGTGGGTCAATAAAGAATAAAAAAGAGCCAGGAAATAAAAGACAGGTAAATAAAGTTTATTCTTATGATTCAGGCATGAAATGAAAACCAACAGATGGGAATAAATACCAAATGTACTAAAAATTTACTGGGTAACTGAGGGATGCCGCCATCCATTCACCATCATCCTTTGCAACCTTCAGAAATATATTTTGTGACCCCTTCCCTTACTGAATTGCTCTGTGAATAAAATAATTTATTGATTATAAGATGCTCAGCGCCTGAAAAATTAAGACATAGACATTTCCTAGGGCTGGGCGCTGATGTTGACACAATCATGATGGCCATGAAACCAGAACATGCACAAAATTCAAGGGTTTTTGACAAAAAAGGTGGTGTGTTCTCTCACTGGCTTTATATCTATTTTCAGTGATCTACAAAACAGATATGAAATTCAAACTGTCAGTTCCCTTCACCTTTACCATGTCTCTGCCGATATAACCCCACTGACTGCAGAAATGTTTCCCAGAGTTGCATCCAGAGCAGAGAGAACTGGAAATGTCCCACATTTTACCTGAAACAAACAGCTGTCATTATTTCTCTCTACAGCACTTGCTCTTCTCTGAGAGTAACACAGTGAATGTCATGGGGGGGTGACTCCCAGACCTTCCCTTTACACATGAGCTTTCCACCCCATTTAGCTCTCTGAGTTGTTCATATTTTTATTCAGAGTCAGTTAAGCAAATATATATGGATAAACCATATTTTCCTCTGCACTAAGTTGTATTTGAGTCATTGGAGTGTTGTACCTTGCCCAAGATAACGATGTTAAAAATACAGACATATTAAGAATGGCTGCTCTGTTTTCGGGATACTGAATCCCAGTACTGCAGCTTTCCAGGTTTTATAGACCATGTGGGCTGTGGTTAAGATCAAAGATACAGACTTTTTTTTTCCCCCTAGAAAGCCAATAATGGGAGGTTTCCATAGAGATGCAAAAGAAAATTCTAAAAAAATTTTAAAAGTGGAAATCCTCCAGGATGGATCTGACCCTTCCAGTCACTCCTCTGCTGCAAGAGAAGAGTTCTACAGCTCAGCTGAGCAGCACCAGAGGAACCGCTCAGCCATATGGTCTAATTATGGCTTTTGTGTGTACTTTCCATGTATAAATGACTTTCAGGATTGCTGTCAGGGACAAGCAACACAGTGCACTGTAATGGTGCCAATTCTCATCATTTCATTATGTTTTTGTCACAACTGGCATTCTTCCCAAACATCAGCTCTTTGACTCGGCCGGTTAAGTGGGGATCTCAGCTTCCACCAAAGATCTGCATCTCTGGCCTCCAGTCTTGCAGATCAAAGCTTGCAACCATGACCTGATCAGAACTCCAGAGAGCTCAAAAAATAGGGACACGAGTGCAAACGTTTTCTGCAGAGTGGCACGTTTCCTGGGCTCATCCCATGGCAGAGGGCAGTGCGGCAGGCAGTGCTGCTGCACACACATGCATCATGGCAGGAAATGCCCCGCTGGGGCAGCATGCGAGGCTGCATTTGTGTGCACAAACACACCATCCACACTGCTCCTGCCTGACTTTTCAGCTGCTGGAAACAGCTCTGAATGGCTGACAAGGAAGGGGTTTCCATTGGAATGTTTTTAATTAAAAGTGCTGATTCCAATCAACTGGCTAATTTGGGACTAATTTCTTTTCAATGTGTTGCTTTCACAAAGCTATTAAAAAACCGGGCTAAACGCAGAAATACTTTATTTTGATGCTTTCAAAGGAAACCTTCATAGAGTTTTGCTTTTAATGCTTTGCAACAGATGGGGTGACTTATTCTCTGGAGCTGCCTAACTTTAGATGGAGTATGAAAAGAGCTTGTCTTCAAAGTAATTAAGTTAAATTAAATTATTCTCACTTTAAACAGATTAACTGAAATTAAATCATTCTTACTCTGTAGCTACATTTAAATAATTTTTAAGACATTTTAAAGCCTAAACCATAAAACTACATGTAAATCAGGGCAAGTGCTTTGTCACAATCTCTTTTGTAAAAAAAAATGAAAATTTCATTCAAGTCAGTTAAATGAATATCAGTATTTTGGTTTGCCTGCAGAACAAAAGAATCAACTCATCATGCAGCCCCTTTCTTTTCATGGCTATTGGCTATGTGCTTCTATGCAACAGAGTACCAGGTAAAAAGGCAAGATTGAAATCCATTTCCTTTAACAGACAAGCCCAACATCTGATTGTATTTTCCAGAAACTTTTGATCAGCAGGAAAATAAGTCAGAGAGGCCATCCGTATTCTGAATAACTAAATACAGATACAATGCATCTGTAATTAGCTCAGAAGCAATGGGTTCAGATCCGAGGAGAGATGATGCAGCCAGAAAGCTTCCAGGGCACATCCTCCATGCAACAAGATCTGCCATCTAAAGAGAGAATTAATGTTTTTTGTGAGTGTTGAACTGCAGCAGTTGATAGTGGCTGGCCACAGGGCACTGGTTAAGAGAGCTCATGCACCTTGTACACCAATACTGTACAAACCAGAGACACCTCCCCCCACAACATAAAGATTTCTGTGCCTGGACACACAGCATGGACTCAGACATTTTACTCCTAGAAGCTGCCCTAAATGTTACAGATGCAAAACTGCCTGCACTGAATTTCTCTGGAGCCAGAGGTTGCTCCCTGGTCTGGGTACCACTGACAGTAGAGATTAATCTTTTTTGAGAGGCTGACATCTGTCTTCATGCCACATTAAAATATTCCATCCCTTTCCACTGCTCAGTAAACAGAGAAATCTTCTTTGATGGAAGAAATAGCATTTAGGATTGATTACACAGTGTCAGTTGGTTGGGATTATTTTTTTTTTATTATTTGCAAGTATATAGCTTTAAATTCCAAACCAAAACATCACTTGTGAACAAAAAAATTTAATGTGTTATTGTGTCCGAGATTAATTTTGAAAATCTGAGAACTTGATCCTTTCTCCAGCACATGACTTTCAAAGTTACTGTGACTTAGTTAAGTACTTGCATTGTAACAAGATTTTATTTCTCAATGAGAGCACACTGCTGGCAATGGTCCAGCCAGTTCTAGTTACTCCTGCTTCATGTGGCTACGGAGGAATCCCAACCTGTACATCCTATCTGTACTGTCTGTAATTACCAAAGTTTAATGCCATTGAGCTTTCTCCTGTTAATTCACAGCCTATCCTGAATAAACAGCAGTGATCAGACCTGCAGAAGGAGCGTGTTTCCACTGGCACTCCTTGGTATGAGTGTTTTGTTATGCAAAGCTTCTGATGCTGTTCTCACTGTTTGTTCTGCTTCAAAGCTGGATTACCTGACAATGATTTCTTCTGCCGTGTATTAGGTATGTCATTACTCCCAAAAAGAAATGACAGGTTAGAAAGTATAAAATAGAAATCATAATATGGCCTGTGATGCTGCAAAATTCCTCTGCTTTCCTTAGCATTTAAAGGTTTTAGGATCCAAGATGGATGGTGTGCAGTTTCCTTTCACCTTCAACTCCTTGTTAAATTGTGCATGGAAACAACCTTGCTTCCATTTCCTCTGTGAAATGAAACATTAATCAACACTCCTCAGTTAACAATTTGCAAATTGTTTCTTAACCTTCAATAAGGTCCAAGCTTTGGTTTAAAGCATAAGGATAGGGAAAGCAGAACTCAGCTCAGTTTCTGCCCAAGATTTGTCTTCTGATGCAGCCCAAGTTTCTGTACCTGTTTCCAAATCTCTGAAACCTGGATAAGTATTAGAACAAGATCAAGGAGAAGGGAAACATGAAACTGAGCTTTTCCTGGCTCTTTTCAATACAGGAACATCAACATTTCAGTGAGATGGCAAGGCTTGAAGCACATCTAAGACTCACTGATCTCCTAAGACTTGGTAAACTTCAGCTCACTGATGTTGATATGCTGCTCTATGAGCTGTGAAAGAGCTGCTGAAGAGATGTACAGTTCCTTTTCAAACCACAAACTGATCATAAATAAAAGTTTCAGTCTTATAAAAGGCAACTTAAGGATACTGCCTACCGTCTCAAATGCTGTGCAACAGTTTCTCAAACTGCAAGTCAAGACCCTCGGGAGTCTGGAAGAGGAAGGGAAAGTATAGGAAAGGATTAAGAGAGTGGCTTATCTAAATTTTTAAGCATTTAATTGAGTATTAGCATGCAAATCATTAAAAAAAGGAATAATTTTAGGAGGAAAAAAACCAAGAAAAATAAACAGTAATAGTTCTGACCTCCTGCAATTTAGAGAAGTGGGGCAACTGAGTTCATCAGCTGCTGGTTTCCACAGCTACTGAGTTACAAGAGACAAATCAGGACATTTTGGAAACTTCTGAGCTCAAGAGTGATACATGGAGGGTCCACAAAAAGTAGATCCCCTCCTGATAGAAGAACAATTAATGGCCACACAAAAATACCAGGCTCTAACACGAGAAAAGGCTTTTTTGTTAAACTTTGGAACTCCTTGATGCTGGGTGCTCTGGATATCAGACATATGCCTGGGTTCATAGAAGCCACTAGGCAAATTCATACAAGAGAAAGCAACACAGAAATATTAAATACAAAAGGTAATTTGCAGTGGCAAATAAGTGATAGAAAGGGAATTATTTTTGATAAGCAACATTACATTTGCTATTTTCATATGCTCTTCCCCAGATCAGTAAGACACAGGTTCCCAACCTGTGAGGACCATCTCCTGCAACAATTACAAGTTCTTCTTCACCAGGAGCCGCTCTGCTTCCTCAGTGTGTGGGGTGAGAGTTTTCATCTACAGATGGGAATTATCCAGCTCATGTCCTTCACTCCAAGATTATTACATGGGCAATTAGAGGTATTTAGCAGTTCTTGGGTAGTGTAAAGACTTTCATACATGCAGAGGAAACAGCTGTTGCTGCTCTGGAGGGAAGGAGCAAGATGATGCCAGCAGCAGACAGAGGAGCTGCTGTTGCTGACAGGCAGAGTGCACCTGAGTGAAGACACAGCTGAGCTGCATTCAGAAAGGAACTGAAGGCAGGTGTGTGCATGAGAGAAGCTGAAGCAGCTCCTGATTGCAAAAACTAAACCACACACTCACCTTCCCTGTGATGAAAGTATGTTTTCATGGAGGAGTTATCACAGGGACGAGGGGAGGTCTCTGTGCAGGGTCATGTTTTTACCTGGAAACACAACTGCCAAAGCTGCTGGTCACTGTGAAGTGCCTGAGCCTCTGCACACCCTCACTGGATCAGAATTCAGCACAGTAGTATTTAATTTCTGATTTTAGCATGGCCTCTTGCTTTTGTGTCATTAAGTTGCTTAATATTTTGAGGCTACCATTTTCATGTGAGAAAATCAGCTGTGAGAAAATGTGTGGTGTGGTGTGGTGTTCTGATTACGAAGGTTGCATGTTCCTTGCACTGAGTTTTGGTTCAGTATTTCTGTGCAGTGCCCAGCACAGCAGGGGCTAAACTTTATCTGTCATGGTTTGCCACTGCTGCAAGGATAAAGCAAATTTCATATGTAGGTAGCTTCTCATGGTTGGGGTTCATTTTATTGTGGAAGATAAATTTTAATTGGTTTTTTTATGTGATTGTGCCTGTAAAACCCAACAGCCCAAGGAACAACAGGAAAATTATACCTATTTCTTTTCTATGTTTTAAGAATTTCTATTCCCCACTTGACAACCTCTGCAAAACCTTTTCCTCCCACACAGGAAAGAGAGTTTTTCAGCTCCTCAGAGGCTCAAGCTTCTCAAGAGCTGTGCACCTGGGTAAGATATAGTTTCCATACAGCACATGTATTTCCAGCATCTCCCAGGACCTTTTCCCTGTGGTCATCAGGGATCTCATAAAAAATGTACATGTGTGTGCTCTGAGCTGCCAACAGACTGAGCATGAGAGGATAGACTGTGAGAGAAATTAAAGTGTTCCTTCAGGAGACCATAGTCTGACTTCGGGTTATGCTGAACTAAATCAGAAGGTGCTCCTGCAAAATCACTCCCTGTGAAATGAATCTACAAATTGGAGAAAAAAAAATGGGCCTCCATAAGAGTACAGCCTAAAGAGTTTAAGAAAAATGCAGTGGAACTGTGTTAATGGCCTGCTTGGGCCTTGTGGCTCTGTATGGGAATTTTCTGCAATTCCATCAGTCACGCTAATGAAGGCACCATACCCCAAACTCTTCTGTAGCCAGAGACTTCTGCCAATCAACTGTTATGCTCACCCTAGAGCTAGCTTCATAATGTTTTCTTTTCTTTTCTTTTGTTTGTTTGCTTGTTTGTTTGGGTTTTGTCCAGGGAAATTGCCTTGAGCTGATCTGATCCTAATCTCTTACTGATACAATTTTCTTTCTTCCAGTAATATTGCTCCTGTCGGGTGTGGGGTGAGAACATGCCAAACCAGCTCCTACATGGCCTGGGTGAAATTCCAGGTTCTTGGCACCTGAGAGATTTAGAATCAAGGGAGGCAAAATGTTGGAAACTATGTGTTGGAACAAGGAGTAAACATCTTGGACTGTATCTGATCACAAAGATGTTATAGGTATCTGGTCCATCAGGGACTTGGAACTAAGGACAAAAAATGAGCCCTGAAGTCCAAAAAGTACATTCTTCACCTATTGCATGAAACAGGAAATTAGTGTTGAGGGGAAATTGCAGAATCATTAATAACTGTTTTGTTTTTGGGAAAACCTATTGGGTATCCATCCATCCCCCTCACTGTGTGCTGTTCTTATGCTTGCATGAAAACATTCATGCTGTGGTCATGTCAAGAGCTCAGCTCATCCATTCCCATCTGGTGCAGAATAAGATGGTGTGGTAGGTGCTGGAGTAGAGTAAATGTTTTGAAAAAATAAATGGCAGCCTGCTCTCCCCACAAGGCTTTCTGTCTGGATTTGCAGACAGATACTGGAGAGCAACTGGAGAAGATGCAGAAAGTTGCCACCTCTGTGCTTCCTTCACAACTGCCATGTCAAGAGCTGAGCTTTTCCACCCCTGCTCTTGGAGCAGCCTCTTGCCCTGGGAGCAGTCCCCAGATGTCAGTGGCAATAATCATGCAAAGAAACGGGGCAACATCTGGCTTTATGTTTTACAAGTCCTGTATTTTTTGCATTGCTCAAGCCCTCAGACAGCAGAAGTACTGAGAAACCAGCCTCCTACAGCCAAAACTCTGCATTTTCTGTTAAAATGGCTGCATTTTAAATAATGCTTGATCATCCTCAGGTAGTCTCTGTGATGTTAATGCTTCATGTAGTTACTTTGAGGGGAACAGTAATAAATATACTCTTTAGCCTGGGAGGAAACATTAATTGCTATTCCCTGTGGTAAAACCAGCCTGTCTGGGCCCCAAAAGACTGAGTAACACAGGAAATATGGTAAATACTTGTACTGGTGAATGGACATGGTGGGTGTTATGACATTACCCAAGGCATTTGCCTACCCATATATAACTGTAAAACCATCCCCCAGCAAAAAACACCCTTCTTAATATTATTCTGCTTCTCTGCCCATAAAAATGTTATAAGACTTCTGAATTTGACCTGCAGAGCAGAGAAAACTGGTAGCAAGAGCCCCTGAATAATGGCACATCAATATGCAGACTTTATTTCTCCAAGTATTTTAGAGAGGTTTATCATAGAGAGGGAAGTTCAGCTCTGTGAAGGTTTTGCCTTCCTTTCTTCTCTGCCAAGGTCAGGATGAATAATTACAGAAAACCACCTAAACCCATGAAGAAGAAGGTGGAGAAGAAGGACCTAAACAACACCCAAAATCCTCCATCTTGACTCACACATATTATAATATACTAAAATCTTAAATCTAAGTTTCTAGCATTCCAACACAGCTCCATCCTTTCCTTTGGTTACACAACTCCAGTAGCCTAAAGTCAGCTCTCAGCTCTGGGAAAGTGCCTGCTTTAAGCGGGTCTAGCAGAGCTTTATTAACACTCCATTCATGCTCATTTTCTTCATGCAAACTGTCACTATTTGTCAGCAACTGCTGCTCGCACAGGACGTTCATCAGGTTCAAGTAGGCAGAAAAAAAATGAGTTAGTTCTATCAAAGCTGGCTCTTTGAAGCCGTGTGAAACGCAGTCGTTGCCACCTCGGGGAGCTTGGAGCAGCCACGTCAACATCCTAAAGCTCAGCCGAGCCTGCCAGAGCCTGGGGCAGCTGTGAGCCGGGGTCCTGCAGTGCCAAGGTGAGCCAGCCTCGCCTCCTGCAGCCCCACCAGCGCTGCTCTCCACAGCTCCTAATCCCTTCCTGGCCCCAGCAGGTCACCTGCAGCCCCTGGCCAGCGGGCCTGGCCCTGGCCCAGCGAGGAGCTGGAATGCCTGGCAGCAGTGGCTGCTTCAGTGGGTTTCACAGGGCAGGCTTTCCCTGCAGAGGTGGGAGATGTGTGACTGCTGGAGTTGGCTGTGTGCATTTACCCAGAGCTGCTGTGGGTGCCCTGTCCCTGCAAAGACTAAAGGCCAGGCTGAATGGGGCTTTGAGCAACCTGCTCTAGTGGGAGATGTCCCTGCCCATGGCAGGGAGGTGGAATTAGATGATCTTGAAGGCCCCTTCCTATTGTTACAATTCCGGATGGCTCAATTAACGATACATAGTAACTCCGGTTTCTTAGGAGGGCATTATACAAAGATTTACTGAAAGACAGACTCCTTTATACAGTGTTTGGGGACAAGGAATATTATTGGTAATTTGGAACAACACTTCTTGACCGTTTCTTACAAGTAAACAAGAACCAGGCAAAAACACCACCTGCTAATGGTCTTTCACTTTCCAAGGACTGTTTTGATTCCTCCTTATTATTTCCCAGGTGAGTGTGAGAAACTTATGTACTTGGCTTTCCCACAGGGCTGAGCTAGTGCCTGAAGCCTAAAAATCTGTGCTCTGACCACTGTCAGCTCTCACACCTTCCAACCCAAATAATTCCCTGATTCTGTTATTGATTATTAACTCATTCTGATATGTCTCTCCTCCTGCTGCTCATTGACCACAGTCAGAGCTCTGCAAACAGCACCAGACTTTATCAAGGGGACTTAAACCAGACTTTATCAACAGGGACAAGATTAAAAAAATCCCTCCTACTTTATTCCTAGCCTTTATCTTTGCCCTGATGACAAAGCACATTAATACTACCCTAATAGTTAGTGCCGCCCAAATATAAGTACGGTTTGCCAGCCAGACACAAAACTAACATCTCTGTTCCTCTCCATCCACCCAGCTGCCCAATTGCTTCAGCAGCTGTTTTAAAGCCCATGTGGAAGAACAAAGATCCCAGCAGCAAGGGCGTGTAAGGAACTAGCTTTAATGTGCAGATGCTCACCTCTGCCTATCTCTGTGGAGCATCTGTGGGCCAGGACAAAGCATGCCAGCAGGGACAGGGGCAGTGTCAGAGGGACACTGCACTAACTCCTTACAGCACTGCTCAGGATAAAAATGAAATGTGGGATTGATTAGAGTATAAATCTTCCAGCAAAACTGACCAGAATGGAGAACAATAGCAGATGGGTCCTTAAATTCACTGCTGAATTGCTGCTATGCAGAGCTCATTTCTCAGTTGCTGCCAAGGTCCCTGCAGACACCAGGGGCTGTGCAGACCTTACAGGTGTCTGTCTGTCTGTCTTCCAGAGCTGACAGGTCACACTGTGATCTATACAGCACAGGAGTGTGGATCTCACCCAGCCATTGTGCACCAATTGCTCCCCTAACCAAAGACTTGGGTAAGTTCCCAAGGTTAGAGGGGGAGAATTATTTGGATGGGAGTCCCATAGAATAAACCCAGAAAATGTGAAAAAATAGCAAGAGGAACTTTGTCCCTGAATCAATGCTCCTGCAGTCGCCCTGCACAGCATTAACTTGCAGACGAGCAGGCTGCCAAAAGCGACAACTTTCCTAAGAGATTTAAAACCAAAGTTCCTTCTGACAGCTTAATCCCTTGCATGTATATAGCACTTCACATGCCCAAATATTAACTGATTCATGGTTAATTAACTCGTGGTTATAAATTTCCCCTGGCACTTTTTGCAAGACTCAGGATGTAAATGTTAAACCAAGTGTCCCAGGCAAATTGCAGCACTGTAAGAAAAATAATAGGGCAGATCATCACCTGGTCTAGTGCAGTTATGTAGATTTACTCGAGCCCAGGGCCTGACACAATTGCTCTTGAATTCATTACAGCAAACTGCAATGAATGAAGTGCAGAGCTCCTTCCTGTACTGAAGTCCAGTAATTAATTCCCTGCTAACACGGAGGACATGGTATAAAACAAAGTTCACATTTATTCAGATGAGTATTATGACATTGTAATGGAGGAGCTGAGGAAGACAAGGTGTTTCAAGGCAGAGGAATTGAAGGAGTATTGCAAAAGAGAGCCCTCTGTATGAAAGCTGATCGTCATAGCACAACCTACTCCTTTGCTTGAGCAGCACCCAAAGAAAAAGGAAATTTTACCCAAAAAGAAACTCTATAGGGTAGCTCCTTCACCTCTCTGCATTTCCCAGAGCTGGAGAGACATTTCATTAAAGCTCAGGTCAACTCCCCAGTGGCCTCTGAGAGGGAACACATACACCCTTAAGCTGCCTCCCTGGAAGGACTGGGACCATACCTTCTTCCTCTTCCACCTTGCTCCATGTCAAAGTCTTTGGGGACCCTCAGAAATTTTCCACAGAGCTCCTTTTGAACAGTGCTAATGCAGTGAAACCAAAATTGTTCATATGGATTCTCAATCCATGATTTTTGACCTGGTGAGGAAAGTTTTCAGAAATATTAGACAGCAACACATACACAAACATCTCCTTCTGAGTCTCTGTATGCATATCAGCCACATTTGGCTTACAGCTCTACACTACTAAGCCTAATATTTAATGAACCTAATAAACATTTTGCAGTAGTTCAGTAGTTTCCCCTTAAAGAAGAATTAGTGGAGGGCTCTGATTAGTACCTCTGGCTTTTCCAGGCATCTAGCCTCTCTGTACAGTGTTGCTAAAGTTAAAGCCCTTTTTCTGTGGAGAAAAAGCATAAAGAAATATGGTACAAAATAATGAATGGTACAGACCCTTATCCTCTCTAGAAGTGCAAGTGCATGAGAATAAGACAAAACAAAGGCCTTTACAGGAAGAAACCCCTTCTTTTTCTGTATGGATGTTACTAATCTGAGGAACCTGTTGTGTGATTTTACAAATTAAAGCACAAAGAGATTTGAGGTGGGGAAAATTCTAATATTTTTATGACATGAGGAAACATGTAGCACCACTGAGAAATGAAATAGTATCAACTAAGTATCAGCTAAGATATGTCAGGAAGAAACACATCCATTTGTTCCATAGGCTAGTCCCATGTAAAAGAAAAAGGGTTCTTCCTGGACATGGGAGAAGGGTGAACACTAATAAGGCATAAGGAATGGAACTGTCCTATGCACTTGAACCACCTGATGGAGCATGCTTGTGTGGGTTCTCAAGTATCTAATGAAGCCCAGGGCAGCCTGTCAGGAAGGACATTAACAGGATTGCTTTTCTCCAGCCCACAGCTTATTCACACTTGTAAGGGACAAATATTTTTGAAATTTCAGCCTTTCAGTTACGTTAAGTTGAAGTCAGCTTGTGCGTTCCAAAGTAGTTAGGGAACAAACCTGCTAAAAACAACAGATGTGCACTACTCAATGTGCTGTGTGCTGGCACCAGTCTTGTTCTGACACCAGGCTGAGAAGGTGTGCACATAGGAAGATCACCCCTTTGACCCTTTCCCAAAACTGTGACCCAAATTCACAGCAGCATTTTACACCTGGGTTCCCAGAGGGCATTCAGAGCTGTGCTCAGGACCAGGATGGTAGGCAGGGCCCAGACAGCTCCTGATGCCCCAAGCTACAGGGCTGGGGCACAACAGAGACACGTTCCCTCCCTCATTTTGCACATGGGTGTTTCCTTAAACAGAACAATTTGAGGGTGAGGGACTTCAGTAACTTCTCAGATCCCTGAGAAGAACATTTTGGCTCGGGGAACACGCTGGAGGACAGAGACTGTGGTTGCCAAACCCCAGCACCCCTCCTGCCACACTGCACGGACAAACCTCTGCAGCTCCTTCCCCATCGCCCTCCCAATCCACTGGAGCCATCCCTCAGTGATTTGTGATGTACTGAAATGCAGTTTACATTGCAAAAAGCTCTAATACGTCCCTGGAAAGCAATTAGGAGAGAGCTGCACATGAGTGTGAAGGGGTTTGCTCCAGGAGCAGATGTCCTCTTGGCAGATGCTCCAGCAAGCTCTGCTCCACCTCGGAGACACAACAGGGACAGGGACAGCCCCTCCTCTGAGCAGCCAGGCTGATTTTTATTAGGCTTTTCTCCGGAAATAAGGAGTATGGTGAGGCGAGGTGATCTTCCCCTGCGACTGCTGGTGTGGATTATGGAGCTGGCAGCAGCAGGAGCACATTAGGGAAAGCTCCCAGCAACGGGTAAGTTTTAAAATGAAAGCTGGCTCAGTGTTAATGCGTAAGTAATGTGTCCCAGCTGCCTTTAATAAAACAGCCAGCTGAAACTCAGCATCATAATAAACGGGGCAGGGATTTCACAAACATCCTGGCTGCTCAGAAAGAGACTGACTTTTCTTCTTCTTCTTTTTTTTTTTTTTTTTTTT